>CAEGAD010034288.1:0-71683 GCA_903067055.1 Poeciliopsis paucimaculata
CTTAAATTTCGTTTTTTTTATTTTCAAAAAATTTTTAATTTACCCAAAATTTCTACTATTAAAATTTTTTTTTTTTTTTTTTTTTTTTTTTTTTTTTGCTCTGATGTAATATTCCAATCTTATATATCGTGTTTTCATTATCTGTAAGCTGAAAATCATCATAATTAACAATAGCTTATGTGTAACCATACACAATTAGGATATAATTTAATTATATCCTAATTTATTGAATATGTCTGTATATAAATAACTGATCATCACTGCAAAATTTCAGTGTATGAAAAAAAAGACCATTCAGACATTTCATCCATTTGCATCAATGTTTACAGATATACACACGTTGTAAGAGTATTGAGACCACACGCCTTCATCTTCAGTAGTCGATCTTTCCAGTATGGTCTGGGCACTCGGAAGTAATGGATGGAGCCTCCCAGGATGCGGAAGGGCTCCCCTCTCAGAGTGAACTGAGAGGAGTCAGCTTTCAGCCCCTCCAAACTGTTCATTGTCCTCACTTAAATATGAGATCTCATGGAACAAAATCAGAAATAGCAGGTCTCATAAGCTAAGACCAAATTGTGCACTGTAAACAAGCATGTCAAAAGGCTTAACATAAAATCACTTAAATAATCTGACTTTTGAAGAGAGATATTGCTGTTTGGATAGCCTTACCAAGCCTTAGGTTTAGTATCCAAAATGTTGAAATTTTAGAGAAAATCCAGATTGCATCCAAACCACTTTGAGCCTGATCAGAGAGCATCTGAGGGTCAAATGGTGCTGGGAGGCCTCGAACACAACATTGTGGATAAGGCCAACTATTGTTGTTGGAGAACAACAGTGTCATAATGCTCTCCCTCTTTTTCTCTCTCTCCCTCTCTCTTTTTTCTCTTTCTCTGTCAGAAGCGTAAAGCATGGTTCAAGTGTGATGTAGATGTAGCTTACAAATAAAAAGCACATATATATATATATATATAGTTATTATATTGCATTGTGTTGTCCTTCCAGGAGTAACAGAATTGTTATATATATATATTTTTTTTTTTTTTTTTTTTTTTTACAAAACAAACATAATATGAAAGCTTCCATATCTTATGCGTTTTAGCAACATCAGTGTAATTCTGCGACAGTCCCTAAACACACCTATGGTTGAGCTGTATGCGTTACGCTGGTTCTTTCTGACCAAGAGGAAACTAAAACTTCTCTTTCTTAGCCTCCTCTCATTGTTGATAAAAAAAACAAAAAAAAAAAAAACATATATATATAGCCTATGTCGCGTTTTGTAACAACTCGGTATAATTAGACTTAGACTGTAGACATCTTAAATTTATGTCTACAGCTCTTTTAAAGAGTGTTACGTATATGGCGTTGTGTAAACCGTGTCCAGTTTTGTGAAGAGGACTGGACCGCTCAGATGAGCGCTCTGACACTCTGCAAGCGCTCAGGAAACAGCTGCCCTACTGTTTTGGTCCATGGAAATCTCGTCGATCCTTGGTGTTCGTCTGTCGTTAAAGCAACGATATTTTCTCCTGCTTTGCATCGGTGCTCTGGCAATAATTGCTTATCAAATTACAAGGTAAGGACGTTTCCCGAAAGTTCACATTTTAAGGTGTGCATAGTTGCAGAACCCCGCCCCCTGCATGGAGTCAGTCCACGTGAGTTGGGTGAAATTTTTTTCTGCTTCTACAATCAACAGATTACAAAAATGTTAACTTCTATGACCACATTGAAATGGAAAAATAATAATAATAATCAAGTTATCCAAAATGCCAACACCGTCTGATTCTGCACATTCAAATGAACATCTATACACCTTTTTTTTTTTTTTTTTTTCTTTTTTTTTTTTTTTTAGAATGCTTGTTTTCCCTCAGAGATAAAGTGTGGCTAAACACCGTTCAGTTCTGCACTGGAAACTTGTTTTAAAGTACCATAACATGATGAAATTATCTGAAAATTTCAATACTGTTTTGGTAGCAAAGAGATCAGCTTTGTTGTCTGTGGACTTTATTATGTTCCAGTTACTTATCTGTTAGTGTTCAATTTCAAAGGTGAGTTTTATTTCACCAAGTTACACCTGAGCTCCCACTTTAACAGAAAGAGATCTAGTTGGCTTATTTGCGTACGGCGCAAGGCACATAAAAAATACAATGATACCGTGTGTTTGTTTTTTTCAGTGAGGTTTATCACATTGAGGGAATTACTATGTGAATATGTAGTAGTTGTAGTTTTTATTTTATTTATTTTATTTTATTTTTTTACTGAATTCAATTAAACTTTATTGTCCACCAAGCACTCCACCAAGTTCAGGGGATTTTGGTGCTGGTCTTTTCTGGAAGTAGGGATCCAAAGAAAGTATCTTTTTAGGGCTCTGTAAAATCTTGGACTACCCCTGATTGCATGTGATTTCATGCAAAAAAAAAAAAAAAAAGTGTAAATATGTCAAAATTGTCTGTTTATTTTATTGATACTGATGCCCTATGTGCTGTTCACTTGCAGACCTTATATCACCACATGGGAGTGGCCTTCCTTTAATGATTTATAGATAAAAGCTATAATAAAAACTCAGATAATGCACAGGCACACACAACCATTTTATCTTGGAAGGAGATATTGCAGCAGGTGAACCTAAATTATCAGAATGGCAAGAAAAATAACATAATGTTTATTTTATTTTATTTTTTTGTAATTCTAAATATGTTTGTCTTATGTCATATTTCTCTCCTCAGAGACCATCCACAAAGAGCAAGAATGAAGCGCGTAGAAGGACTGAGAGCCAACTCTTCACAGTTCAGCTTAGAGAAACAACCCTTCCGCATCCTGGGAGGCTCTGTCCATTACTTCCGTGTCCCCAGGACCTACTGGGAGGACCGACTGCTGAAGATGAAAGCCTGCGGCATCAACACTCTTACAACGTGAGCGCCCTTTGCAACTAGGCCATGACTGAGTACATGTTGGAACACAAAGGTCAAGAGAGCAGGAGGGCAAATAAAATGCAACACTGTTTTAATCTGAACATGAAAGCTAACCGATCAAGCTCAGGAGTCATACTCATGTAAAGAGCTGGAATACAAAGTGCAATGCAACATTTTAATTGACTATAAACAAAAATGCTTAAAACACAAAAATAACTATTTTTCGTGTCTTCTCAGCTATGTTCCATGGAACCTGCATGAACCAGAGCGAGGGGTGTTTGACTTTGAGGATGATCTGGATTTAGAGTAAGGACTGCTGAAGTAAAATGCTCAGCTAGAGGTTTGACGCAACCATAGCTAATGTCCAGCAGGGGGCACCATTGCATTGGAATAAAGTCTGGCTGTTTATTGCATTGATACTGCTAAGGAAACATTTACCCCTAATAAGCACTTTGCATTTGAGTCAGTGATTGTGTGTTTCCTGATTGTGAGGTCATTGATCAATGAAATGTTTTGACTGTTGCCGAGGAATTAATAGAAACAAATGTCTCAGAGCTTTATTTCATTGGAAAATTAGGGGGGGGGGGGGTATTTTAGAAATGATTTGCTGTTGTAGATGAGCTTCTTAATTTGAGAAGAATTATTCTTTTCCACATTTTATTGATTGTTGACAGCATTGTAAATATGAAGATGTATGGCCTCTCCCAACTAAAATATATTTTCTAAATTTTTCATATCTTCTTAGAGCCTACCTTCGCATTGCAGCCAGCTTGGGCCTCTGGGTGATTTTGCGCCCTGGGCCATACATCTGCGCTGAATGGGATTTTGGCGGACTGCCTAGGTAAATACACAAAAACTACAACAAATCAGTTCATATAATCTTTGACGGATTGATCTAAAGTTGCGCATGTCTAAAGTTTGACAGGAAATGTATTTTTCATTCAGGTGATCAGATTCTCAGATGTGTCTTCACGGCAGGGTAAAACAGGCAAAAGAATTGCAAGTGTACATTTTAGCAGTTGTGTTTCTGTTAGAGAATATTTTCCTCAGTGACCCACTTTACAGGGAATCTCATACCCACATACCCACTTTTGAATATACAGAAGACAGTAAAATGCACACCATTTCAGTGAAGCACTTCCATTACTCTGCTGAAAGCCACTGATGACTTTTAGCGTGATACCGGATCAGGCAATAATTAAATCTGGCAGGCCTTATCCCTTAAAGGATGAATTCATTTATTTCTGTAATCAAAATACGCTCCGACCAATAATTGGGTAATTGTTGGCTGAACAAGACTGAAAGAATGTATTTTGGAGTGCTCTTGCCTGTGGGAATGTTAGGTTGAGAGTCTGCTTAGCTGATGAGCATTATTATGAGGTGTTTAAATGGACATGTAGCAGAGCATGTTGACCTTGTATCAAGGTTATCACATTTCTTTTGAGTCTGAAACCCAAAGAGAGTTCTTGACTTCAATGTCAAGAACTTATTTGACATGGTTTGTTTTGCAGTTGGCTACTAAGAGATGAACCTATGAAGCTGAGAACGACCTACTCAGGATTCACAGATGCAGTCAACTCATTTTTTGATGAACTCATAAAGAAAGTTACTTCGTATCAGGTACTTTTTATTTAATTTATTCATGTATTTTTCAATACTTGCTTAATGACTGCAGGACTGTAGATAGGTTCTGGTGGCAATTGCTGAGTGGCAGAGCACACACTGGCCATGCTGGCAGTCCACCAGAGACTATATGTGACTTGAATAACAATTAAAAGAACGTATTTTACTGTCAACCGATACACGTCTCATCACTTCAAATATGTTATCATGTAGTTCAACTGTTACTGCCCCTGCAAGGTCAAGCAGACAGTGGATGGATAAATGGGATGATTTATGAAACCATGTTCAGATTTCTCAAAATGACAGATGACTTTCACATTTAGATATATCTTGTAGTGTCTTTCAAATATACAGCATAAATATGCATGTTAAGTTTTGTTAATAAGCAGGAAATGGAGTTTGTAAATAACCCAAAGCAAAGGTTATAAACCGAAGCTGAAAGCTGGAACTGAACGTCCACTTCTTCTTTTATGTGTACAAGCTAGTGTGCGCTTTGCAGGACATCATTTTATAACAATTGCTTCTGATGTACTGGGATTTGCAATTATAGTAACTCTGATTGTCGTAGCATCACAAGGAGGTAACTATTAAAAGAAAAACAGTCTGAGAAAATAGTTTTCTGTCTAACTGAAACTAGTGCTTGTGTAAGATCGCCTTTCACACTAACTGGCACCCCTGAAATCTTTTAAAAAGATTTAAAATTGTTTTATTGCTGTAAGTATTTTTGAAAAGCAAACCTTTAGTTTATTCTATGAGCCAAAACATACTAAGTTCAGAAATAATTAATTTCTTTTTTGACTAAGCTCATAGATTGAGGCAGATTATGTATGATGTACTGCTTCTGTGTTGATTGGCTGTTGGAAAACCTGGTGTCGAACTGTTCTCAGTTTTCTTACAAAAGCAACTAGTATTATTCAAAATGCCTTGACCATGACACCAGGCACTTTAACAAAGGCTTTTTATCTCTAAAATAATTGGTGAGAATATATTAAATATTCTCAATATACTTGAGATCTTCAGTTGGAATTACTCGGACAGTTCACAAGGTCCTTTCCGTGGATAAAATATGCAGTTTTACTTTGCTCAGATCACTTCCCCTTTCTTGAGATCTTGATTTATTTATTTATTTATTTCCTGCTGCGATATCTTAACAGGAACATTTTTTTTAGAATTCTGTCAGTTTTCAGTTCCGATTTTCTGTTCTCCTTACCGAACAGGAGAACCCAAATTAATAAAATGCCTATTTTTCTGTCTTAAGAGGAGAACGTCTTCAAACTCATGTTGAGACTTTCCCCCTGTGTTGCTATTTCAAACATGCTCTTTATGTTTTCCTGCAATAGGAAAGTAATATGTCGACTTCACAGAATGCATAAATGGCAGGTCAGGAAAGTATGCAGAGGAAATTACAGTGTTTTGTTTGCTTCATCTGAGAATGGTTGGACAAGGCTCTGTGCCCATCAACATCTAAATGAAAAACAAGATACAGGCCAACAAAAAAGAATAGAAAGCAATGCATTCTTTTTCTGTAATGAGTACTGTGGAGGTGGGAAGGTAAATATATGTAATACTGATATGTGTTTCTTGTTTGAACCCCTGAAGAATATCTCTAAACACATATCTGGGCCATATTGCCATGTGCAAACATGGCTTAAACAAACTCTTTCAGTGGCTAATTAGATGTTTTCTCCTTTTCCTTTGTTCAGTGTTACTCGAAAAAAACAAACAAAAAACAAACTTGGATTTACATTTAACCGTGTTTAACTGTATCAGGGGTAAGATAGGTCCGGGAGCAGGTGTGAAATCCTTTAATGTGTTTTGTTTATATTTGGTAAATTCATATGCAGTACTCCCAGGGTGGCCCGATCATAGCAGTTCAAGTTGAGAATGAATATGGCTCCTACGCTAAAGATGACAAGTACATGCCTTTCATAAAGGAGGTGAGAAACACTGTTAAAATAAATCAGATTTGTTTTAATTGTTCAAACTTTGTTGAGGAAACGGATCTATTGTTTTGTTGGGCTGTCTCTTTAATCCTTCCTCTATTCAGGCATTATTGTCCAGAGGCATCACAGAGCTGCTGATGACCTCTGACAACAAGGACGGGCTGAAGCTCGGAGGAGTGAAAGGAGGTATTGTCAGATGGGCTAACAGACCAACAGTCTCTCTCTCTTTCTATCTCTCTTACACACATAGACGTACACGATGTTGGTGTGTGGGTTGTTTTCTTGCACAGTGGCAAGAGGTTTGATCCAAGGGCAGCACAGTGTCATGCAGCAGCAGTTCAGAACCAATTTGTCGACAAAGGATTCTGTGTTGCACCAGAAAGTTGCTCTTTTTGCTTCCCACTGGCAGGAAACCTCAGCTAGAAGAAACACAAGCTTTAAATGCAGTTGTTTTTCTTTCAAACACTTACAGTTTTCATGTGTATGCATTAGTGACAGTTATAAAGGTTTTCTTTGTAGTTATTCGTGTGTGTTTATGCATTGTCATCATATATAGATGTTTTTTGTAAAAAGGGACTAGATCAGTTCATTCCCCTTGCCAGTTGGTGCCACCGATACACACTATTATCATTTCAACCCAAATCTGCTTCCATTTTACACATCTAAAATGGAAGCAGATTTTAGACAAACAAACAAAACATTTACTGTTACTTATGTGTTTACCTGTTGTTTTCTTTTTGTAAATTAGCATTTTGGTGACTCATAGAGTTAAGTAATCATAAACAATATATCTAGTGACTGTAGTTCTGATGTTTGATACGGCCAGCTGACTCTTGAAATAGGATTGTGATTACTAATTTTACAAACTCTTTATCTGCCGATCTTCTTTACAGTACCTAATCACTTTAAGTTGTGGAGCAGATACCACATTCTCTGAGATGGGAGCACATTGACAAATGATCAGTTTTAAATAACTCTCCTTTTCTACCCCAAAACACTACTGTTGGAAATGCACAAAACAGCAAGCGCGGAAAAGGGGGTGAAAGGCTTTGGCCAGTAGAAATGATCTTAAATCAGCAGTGTTGTTGGCCAAAGCTCCTTTCAAAATCACCACTTTATTGCTGTAAAGGGGTGGAGTAAATGTATTTTCTACATTTTTCTTAAACAGGATACAAAAAAGCTATGTTAAGTTTTAAGCTGGGAACTATATACCAGCGTCCCCCAATTGTTTGGCAAATGTGATCATTTAGTACCTACTTGAAAGCAAGCCAGAGAAACTGCTTTTAGAGAAATAACCTTTCGACCCTGGGCCGAAAAGCATGTCCACATATAAACAAAAAAAAAGGAAAAACTACCTGGATACTTTTTAGCGACCCTCCTCTTATATTGTTACGATGGAAATCTAATCAAGTAATTTGAACATTTTATAATAAAGCTGCTTCAAGTTTTTAAATTAAACAGTTGTTCAGTTTTAATATAAAGACAATAGCCAGCTTATGAATCTATTAATAGTTCTGGTTTTTGTTGTTGTTTTTCTTCTGAAGCACTGGAAACGATCAATTTCCAGAGACTCGACATAAATGAGGTCAAGTATCTGGATGAAATTCAAGTAAGTCCTGTTGGTGCAAACTGAAACTGAGCATTTAGATATGTTACCCTAACATTAACTCTGGCAGATTTTAAAATTTATTTGTTTGAGTGAAATCAAAGACCAAAACATTATTTAAAATGGTGAAGAGTTTTATCATAGACCAAGGAAAATCTCACAGAGTATTACTGCTTCTGGCTACTTCTTTATTTCTATTTACTTTTTTTTTTTTAGTATTGCTGGTATGCTTTTGAAATAAGTATTTAGAAATTCTGATTAATTCCTGAACATGTCTCCATTACAAAGCAATAATTTCAGTTGCTGTTTCCTTTGTTTAAAAGAAAAGTTGGAAACACAAAAGAATACATTAAGGCAATTTGTTTAAAGGTTGTACCAGAGGATTCAGTGCATTCTGTTGCGCAGAAAGAGAAAGGTCATTCAGACACGTTTCCTTGTTCACTTTGTTGCTTTACCAACCTTTGCCATTTTTCTTGGCTCTAATCCGTTTTATTTGCTCTAGCCTCAAAAACCTAAGATGGTTATGGAGCACTGGTCTGGCTGGTTTGACCTCTGGGGAGGCCTTCATCATGTGTTCCCTGCTGAGGGTAAGCCTTATTTTAGCTTCACTGAAATAATTAACACATGAGATGGGAAATGTTTTTTTCTGTTGAGAGACACTCAGAGCTGCTAACAGGGGCATTCACACAAGAGAAAGGCAAGCTTTTGGGTGATGGATTCTTTGTTAAGAGTGGAGCTGTTCTTCTCTGTGCAGAGAGTCGATAATTCCAGCTAATTTGAGATAGGGAAAGATGGGTGTTTCTGTGCTCCAAACCAGTGCTAAAGGTAAAGTTAAAAGAGCCTGTTTTCAGGTTAGACAGAGTCTTTAGAAAGACTCTGTCTCCTGTTTGCCTCAGGAGAAACAGAGATTTAAGACCAGTCTTTTGCAGTGTGAATAAAATCATTTGTTTGCAGAGGAATAGCTTGGGGAAGAAAACAATCAGTGTATGGAGGGTTACATAAGATAAATTATCTGTCTCTTGTTAGAAACCACATGCAGTCCATAGCCACAGAATTCTTTCACAAAGTAAATTTAGCCTTGTTTTTCAAAGTTCCAATAGTTTTAATATGTAATTATTTTAAAAAAAAAATGTTTCCAACTGTTTACTAATTTGCTATGATTCACACCCATTTGCTTTATATGGATAACATAATTTCTTGTTTTTTCCCAATTTGAAGAGTAGCTAAGAGGAATAAACATCAATGTTATGTAATGTTCATTATACCATAGAAAAACAGACAGTTTTGGATTACTAATTCAACTTTTTCCCCTACTGAATACATGTGTTCAAATTAAAGGTGCCCGTAAATAGCACACACACCTCTCCAGGGCTGTCGCGTAAAGGATCTTTTGCATCAAACTGGCATCAAAAAGCAGCACACAGAAAGCCCCCTTGCTGTGTTTACTGACAGCGTCAGCTTCTAGGCAGGAAAATAGCATTTGAGCAAACAAAGAAATCCAAAATGTAAACAGACCGCAGTCTAAGCTTGCTAGTCGTCAAAAAGGCCCTAAACAGGCAAGGACTTAGACAAATAACACCCATGGGGAAAATGATTTTTGTTGAGGACAAATGGTGACGAATTGAGCTGGTCTTAGTATCTGTAACCGACATTAGTTAATGATTGTTAATGGTGAGCTCACTAATCCACCTTTTGTATCCCATCTGAAGCGCAGCCTTGTTCCCTGTTACCTTATCCTCCTGCAGAAAAGGAGCGCCACACATGAGAGTGTTTTTTTATTTTTTTATTTAAAGGGTGAGATTTATGCAGGTGAGAAAAAGTAGGTCAGAAAAACTGAAGACTGTGGGATATTGTGTGTAGGTTATTTTCAGCAGAACTGCTCATCTGCTGATTCTGCTTATGTATGTATTTGTGTCTCATTTTATCAATTGTTGCATGCTTAAGCTAATTTTTTCATCAAGTGATGAAAAAATTAGCTTCATGCTTTAGTTGCTTCATGTTTACAGCAACTAAAACATCCTATTTTAAATGTGCTTTTTGGAAAAAACAAAAGCATTTTGTTGAACATACTAATAATCCCTTTTTACATTTGCAAAATCATCATTGACACTTAATTGACACTTAATAGAATAAATGTTAGTTTAGTAATTTATACCTTAGATTTGAAGTTGGTCAAAGTGTTTAGGAACTACAAAATAGTACTGCCAAAGATATAGATAATTTAAAACGTTAAGATCTTATGTATGCACAAATAAAAATAGATATGATTTGTCCCTTTGTGGCACAGTGCTAATAAAAATGGTGCCAAAGTTTAAAGCAGTTTTTTTGTTTCATTATTTTTAGTAAATATATTATTGTGGGAATGTGTTATTTGCTGAAATGATTTACAGTCCACAGTTAAATGGTGTACCAAGCAATCCTATAGAAATTATTTGGTACAACCACTGAACTAAACATGAGATAGATACTTCATCATCTGAAAAGGCCTTTATAACAGCTTGATGAAGCTAACTGTAACACTGTAGGATTGTATTTTTGTCAGCTTACACAATATATGATCAAATCTGTGGGCCATCTGTCTTGCCTGCTTTGCTTAAGCATTGAGAAGGAGCCGAAAATAGAGCTTCACCCCTGCAGAAAATGTCACAGACAAAAAAAAAAAGTCTGGTGTTTTCAGGGGGATTCGTATCCTTGACAGTTCAGTGCTCTACAGACTGCCACACATCCAGCAGCTGGAACCACCATGGGGTTAGTGTACTCTGTTGCGCACAATGGACAGCTGATATTCACTGAGGCTGTGATTTTTTATTCAAATCACTAACGGTCCTATTGTGCTTCCTTGAACAAACTAGAATAGGTGTGTCGGCTTTACAAAATAGGTTCATTATATCTAACACACAAAATTATTCTCAGATATTGAGATTTCACTCAATCAGTTCTGCCTGTTTTGAGCTCATTTAGGAATGTGCTGTTATGGGGCTACATCACAATTATGCAAATAAGCTGTTGCTGGCCAAGTCCTCTCAACTCAGTGTTTACATTAGCACCTCAGAGAAGTGAAAATGGTGTCAAACAGATGCACAGTGGTACAACTGTATATCTTTGGTAGAAGAAGTGTAACCTCCTGAACAACCATCAAGCCACGACCACTGGAGGGTTAAAAGCTGCAGATCTGGTATATACTTATTATGCTATTAATTCAAATTCTGAGGATTTTGCTTTGCTTTGGGCAGAGTGAAGTTATACACCTGGCACCAGCACTATAATTCAGCACAAATTGAGTTTTTTTTTGTTTTTTTTTCCACAAAGGCAACCATTTTTAAAAGTATATATGTGCGAGGCTGAAAAAAAGCACTTCTCTCAACATGTGATGACTGAGTGTTTTTACAAACACTGCATCTTCTCAATGTAGGGCACCACTTTCAGTGTATTGTGAGTATGACAGTAAATGCAAAGATAATGTGGGTATCGTAACGCCAAACATAGTACTAACAGAGGCTATTTTCCATCGTTAGCTTTCTTTAGTAAAATCGCAGGGACATTGCAAGCAAAAATGAATGAAGCCATGCAGCTCTGTTCGCTGTGATTGGGAGAAAATGCATGGATACGTGCTCTGTATTGTTGTAATGAAGAAAATTTTAACGTTTCTCTGTTGTCTCTTTCTCTGGTAGACATGATCTCGGTTGTCAGAGAAATCCTGAAGCTGGACATGTCAATCAACCTGTACATGTTTCATGGAGGGACCAATTTTGGCTTCATGAGTGGTGCATTTGCTGTTGGGCTGCCAGCACCTGAACCCATGGTGACAAGCTATGGTATGTGTGACTGAAATTCTTAACAATAAATTTTTCTGAGCGTTTCAAGTGAACTATGAACTTTGTGGGGCTGCGCTTTTTTCACACTATAAGCCAGATGGCTCAGAACATTCTGAGGTTACATGTTTGTTAGATTTGATCACAGCTGTCCTGGGTAGAGCTGTGTTTTTAACAGTCCTAATTAGATTATTATTTGAAAAATTCTTTATATTGGAAAAAGGTTCCTCAACATGCTTTTAGATGAACAATTTCTGCTCTTGATCTCCTACTCTTATCTCTCATTTCAAAGACACAAACTGTTTTAATTTCCTAAGTTGAAATGTGATACACAAATCATTCTTATCTTTTCTTTTTACGTACTCAAGCATAATGTTATGTGCTTGATTTAAATAGTTTCTTTTAATACATAAAGTTGTTGGTGAACTGGAGAGGTGTTTTTGACCTTTTGTGTGAACCTACATATGCTGATGGTGCTGTTGCACCTGAATTTCCCCACTGTGGGACAATAAAGATAATTTCAATTCTAATCTGAAGACAGAAAAGTAAGTGTAATGCCCTCTTTTTAGAGTGCATAACACTGCAATTACTTCTTTTCTCATTCAGAAGACTTAACAACCTCACTTCTGACCTTCAGAGGTCTTTCCACTTGTGCTACTACTCCCTGAATGCCTTTTACCGTTTTGCCTCCGAAAGGCTCCATTTTCTGTCCAGATAAACCCAGAATGTGTTTCGGGCTGCTGCTGCTGCCTCAAGATGTTTGATAGGGCAGCACAGAGAAAGCATCTGCCATGGTAAGAGGCATCCGTGCCTCTCTCCGGCTCCCAAACCTGCTGTTCTGATAGCGTATTATCTTTCAGATTACGATGCTCCATTATCCGAGGCCGGGGATTACACCACCAAGTATCATCTTCTGAGGAATTTATTCAGCAGCTACCACAGTGAGTGTTGCATGCTGTGGTTGAGACAGGCCTGGCATCTTCTTTCTCTTCTGTCTTCTTCTTCCCTTTCATCTCCCCACTTAAGTTAATTCTTCTTGTAGAACCTGTTCTCTGTTGGCTCAGACAGGATAAAATTGCATATGATTACAAGGAGGGATTAGATTCAAGGGTGTGTGTGCTTTTCCTCGTGTGTGAGCTCTCTGCCTTAATCAGGGACCCTCGGCATGACTGGCAATTGTGAAAATAACATAGATGTCTTGGATTCTGCTCACAGTTTGTGCAGTTTCTCCTGTTTGTAAAACATGTCGTTTGTGATTGGGGGCAGAAGTCTTGAGTGTTTTGTGGCCAGGGCTGGCTTTTGTCAGCATGAGAATGAATCCAGCATAACAAAGTAATAATTTGCCTGCTGCTGTGGAGATGAAAACGGTTTGAAAGGCTGTCTGAGCGTGATGCATCCTTATGCTTTGTAGTTTGTTGAACAATAAGCATTGGCCTGGATATGACAGTGATTTTGAGAATCCTCTGTGTTCTGCCCTACCACCACAAAGATCTGACCTAATTCTTTAATTATATCATCTACATGTTTTATCATTGTTTGGCTGTCAAATTACGTACATAATGTCAGTTACTGTTGTGTATGCAAACCTATTCCTGTAACTCTGGAAAACCACTGGAGTTTCCAGTGGGCATGTGGGAATACAGAAGATATGTGGAAGAAGATGCACTGATCAAATGGGACAAATACTGAATTTCTCGTCTAATACTGCACATCACCCTGAACACACAATTTTTACTGTCATATGTAGTGGAAACAGCATTTTTGCTGTGAAGATGGATGAACACAAATCTATTATGTTCGTCCTGAAAGAAAAGCTGCAAAGTACTTGAGATATGAGCTTCACCTTCCACCAGGACAATACCCACAAGATTAGAGTCAGACATTCATGTCAAAGCTGTGTTATAATAGCCTTGACCTAAATCTAATTGAGAATTTTGGGCAAGGCATGAACATAGCTCTTCATAGACACACTTCATTCAATCTGACTCAGTGTGGTCTTTTTGGAAAAGAATAATGGGCAGAATTTTCAATCTTATCACATTCTCAAAGATGGTAGATGTAGCCCCAAAAACCTGTAATTACAGTGAGGGGAGATTGTAGAAATAATTTAATCATGGGACTTTTTTAATTACTAAGAAAAAATCTTGAGTTTGTGGTATCCATTTGTATTCAGCCCACCTTACCATGAGACCCCTAAATAAAGTTCAGTGTAACATGTTACCTTCAGATGTCATGTAATGAATAGAAACCGGTGTAAGTAGAGCTATTGTGTAATAACATATAGTACAAACAAAAAAAAGCCATTGCATAAGAATTACTCCTCCAATCAGTCAGTGATAATTTTATGATGAAGCGTTCTTATTTTTGAATGTTTGTTTTCCAAAAGTGAGAGTGAAATAGTCTGTATGGTTCAGTCTGTGGCACAGTTTTATAGAGCTATCTTTTCATTCTTGCTGTGGTGAATTTGACAGAATGTAAGAGCACTAAATGTTACACAGTTCTCAGACTTACGAGTTTTGAACCCAGGAAGAGTTGTTTAGATAAAATGTTGGCCATTATTCTCAAATTCTCCCATAAGTGAGCCTCCTTTTACCACTCGATGAAAGGGGAATGCTGTCAGGCCATTTCTAGTGGGAGTGCTGCTACACTTGTGAGATTTAACAGGTTTAAAAGCAATTGAAGATTCTGGACAAATGCTGTTAATGGTGGTTGAGAGACCGTTTCAAAAACTGGAAAACAAATTGGCAAAAATGCTCCTAATCAGAGACTTAAAAGGGTTATCTGATATTACTTTTTCATGTCATATACATGAAGCCAAACATAAAAATCTCTTTTTATGGCTGCATTACTAGAAAGACTGAGTTACCTTGATTGTCATGTAAGAGTTAGTTTTTGTTTTTTTTCTTCCCGAGACTTTGCTTTTTCAGAATGATGTCTCATCTTTTCACACAGAAATGAAAGGGAAGTTGCCTTTATCCCCCTTTTCCTTCCTTCCAGACCAACCACTTCCTGAACTACCTGCCATTCAAGAAAAGAGAGCCTATCAGTCTGTTGTCGTCCAGCAGCATCTCTCTCTTTGGGACAGTTTCCATTCAACGGAAAAGGTGAGAAATGTACCTTCAGAAGAGCCTAATGGTAAAGCTTTCGAAATGTCCTGCAGCTGGTTGAACAGTCCCAGCAATTTCTGAAGTTAAATTTCCAAATTATCATTCTCTGCAAGTCATATTTTTTAGGAATGTGTGACATTTGTAGGAATAGGAATTTTATATTTTTATTTTCAGATTCACTCTTTTAAACCTAGTGCTGAATATTGCATGTTTTTATTTTATTTATTTATTTTTTTAGTGTTTGCATTTGCAGACAAAATCTGCCAATCTTAGTGGAAATATTTAATTTAAGGAAGGATAATTTTTAATCTCCAGTCCTCAGAGGGCAGTGTCCTGCAGCTTCTTGCCCCTGGTCCAAATCAAATGTCTCAATTGTCTCCTCACCATGTCATTAATTTCTACTGCAGCCTGCTAATGATTTAATTATTTGATTCAGGCGTGTTGAAGCAGAGACACATCCATAAGATAATTGCAGTTTGACACTTGTGTTTTAGCTAGTTAAGTGTAAAATATTTTCAGTGTTTATCTTCTGAGATACAGAATAAATCATTCACCTGTTCACGATTGTTGGTGATTCACCAGCCTTTAGTTTGAATGGAACAGAAGTCTGTGTGATAATGTTCCTATGAGACGGAACTCCCTGATTCAGTCATTAAAGATCTGTGAATCATTTAAACTTCCTGTGAGTTGGAAGTGATTTAATTTAGTTGAGAGCTCAATTGCTCTCAAACTGTCACAAATGACGTTCTTAAATTGTAGATTGTAGTTTTTTTTTGTTTTTTTTTCTATTGTCAGAGCTCAGCACCGTTGACTTAAAACTGAATCTACATAAACATTTCCACAGTTTCCAACCCTACGGTAGAGTTACACACAAACATTACTGCCTAGTACAGGGGCCTGCAATCATTACAATCCTAAGAACTTATATAGGATTGTAAAAGTCCAGCAAAATAAGACTTATTTAGAATTGCAATGCTGCATGGTCTTTTCAAACAAGGAAAACGTATAATTTTTGATAAATATCAACTTGAGGAAATTTGTTTTCATTTTCAAGGAATGACATTTTCCATCAGTTTTTAGGTTTCAGAATAAACAAAACCTTTGCACAAAAGAAGGTGGGTGCGTTTCCTTAAGTGGGATGTTGAAATTTATGAAAAATAATTTAAAAAGCACATAATTTCCAAATTAATGACAACAATAAAAGAGTTGAAAATATATTACTAGTATTTTTAGTGTGATTCTGTTGTGGAAAATGAATTTATCACATGGAAAAACAACAAGTAAAACCTGCACTTATAAAATATTTCTATTAAATATGTGTCATTTTAAGTCAGAGTCATTAAGAGACATTGTGGAAGGTCCAAAGAACCACTTGCAGCTCCAGAACCACAGATGGCAGACCCCTGGTCTTGTAAATAAGAAGGTTTCAGGGAGTTAAGTTCTGGAAAAAATGCTGAAGGAGTCATAGTCAAAACATTCTAACATTTCTAAACATTTGTGAAAATTTTTAAAGACAAAAAAGTCCACCTGCTCATGGCATGTGGTGTTTTTCTCATACTAACCCTTCATTTTATGCCAGAAACCGGTTGGTTTGTTAGTTGCTGAAAAAATCTACCTTAGTTTAATCTGAAAACTCTGATACAGTACTCATATTGTGTCATACAATCTACAAAAAGGGTTAGATATTAAATCCCAGAAAATGTCATTATGTCCAAGACAGGCTGTGAGGCTTAATTCATTAAATAAATGACAACTTTTATTCACACCTATTAAACAACTGCCTGTCTAGTAGATAAGGACTCACAGTGCTTTTAGAGTCTTGGTGACCCCTAGGTGCCACACTTTGCTGCAGTTAGCTTCTACTTTGCAGATTTTCTTTTTTTTCTTTTTTATCTCCATTGCCAACCTCTTCACTTAGCTGGTAAAATAAGATCGGGTCTTCCTCCAGCCTTGTGGCCAGTAGAAAACAGAAATGGGCATGGGCTTGTGAATCACTATAATACTTGGATTTTTGTTAATGGTATTTCAGTAACAGCTTCAATGTGAAATTGTGTTTTGGGAATAATATATAAATTCATTTTGAAATTATTTACACATTGTCAGCAAATGTAGGTGGTGGAATATTTGTGTTTTTTTTCTATCTTGTACTGATTAAGTCAAACAGATATTTGATGTATAGTCACTTTTGAAATCTGTCTTTCTGATATGGGATCATTTTATTCAGATTAACTTTAAATTTGCTTTAAGTACTTATATGAGACAGTCTGACACAAGAGGACCTTCAAGGCCTGACCAAAACATTTCTCATAAGTTATACTAGTAAAGTGGCCTTCATGGGAACCAGTATTATTCCACCATCTGAAGCTTTATGAATGTAAAGTAACCTGCTGTTGAAATAGTTTGATAAAAACCTTGAGTGCCCCCTCAAGATGGAAAAAAAAAGATGTAAAACAAAACAATTGGTGGAATATCCTCTTTGAACTGTGTTCTATTTCCTTCCCACTTGTATGTCCACTAGTTTAGGTATTTATGGCATGTCCCCTTACAGGCATTTATATTCAAGCCAGGTGTAGCACGTCTGGTGACTCTAACTCCATTAATTATTCAGTCTCCATCGCAATAATTTGCTCCCTATGAGATGCCAATTACTTTGCCCCTGACCAGCCACACACCCTTGTTTAAAAAGAGTGGTTTCTCTCCACTTATAGAGTAGGCTGTTGTGACTGTAATATTTTATCTAGGCGTGTGTTTGGAGGTGTGTGGTGAAGTGTGTTGTAGCTGGTAGTGTTTAGATTAGATTGTTGGACATGCATCATGTTCTTCCCAAAGGTATAAAGGACAATGTTGCTTCGTAAAAAATCTGTATGAACACTTGCATAATTTTTCTTCTGAAAAATGCTGACAAAAAAAAAACTCAAGAAGTGTGAATCTATTGGTACATTTTGAACATGTGGGGGACATTAAAGGGACTTATTATTTGAACAATCACCTTACCCACACTGTGCCATCTTCCAGTCTTTACCAAACCATGCTCAGTAGGGTTAGGGTTGGTTACAAGAATTTCTTTTTTCTTTTTTCAGAAAAAATACATTTTTTTGGTTAAATGTAATTAACCAAAGCTGGTTCATTACATTTGTGTATCATGTTAATGAAAAGGCTTCTTGTTAACTAAAACAAATTCATTTCGTAATGCTATTTTTAGCTATATATATACATATATATGCAATCCAAGCCACTAATTGCATTAGAAATAAGTGGTTGTCACTGAAATTTGCTTTTTAATCTCGACTCATTTAACTGTAGTTTGACAAACCTGGCTGATTTGCATTACTCCATATAACACAGCTGGCATGGTTTGGCTCAGGATTGACTGGCACATTCCCATTCAGTCTCCCAGTTCCTTCTGAAATAACCCTGCTGCTATAGGAACCCCAGTGTGGTTGGCAGCTGTATGGAAACAAGCAGTACACTGCTCCTTGCTGTGTCTGAGCTCATTGCCAAAACAATTGGCACTGCACTATTTTCACTTTACTATATTGTTATTTTCATTATGCTGATGATGATTATAAATATTAATAAAGAATAATAATGCCATTGCTGTAAAAAAAAAAAATGCTCTGCATCATTTGTCACATTTCTCATATTCTTGACAAAACAAATACCATTACATAATAAATATCAAAAAGTTTTGATAAAAACTGTGATAAATCGTGATTTTTCTCTCTTCTCTCTCTTATTTCTTATTTATCACTGCATGGTATACCTCTGAGACTTGAAATTAATTAGTTGGCAAACATTGCATTCCGGGTAGTCTAATAGTCCAATTGACTTTGCAATATTAATATTGTGCACACAGATATTGCAATGGTAATATCCAGACATAACATAGAGTACAATTTGTACACAGTATCTTGTTTTGCAGGTGTGCACAATAACAATTTTCCAACCCATCCTCTAGGGGTCACCAGCAAACAAAGGACTAAAGAAATGTGAGGCAGAGGAATATACACTTTTATGATATCAGTTCTTCTTGACACATCTAAAGTTTGTAAATGCTTGCAGTCTTTGTACATGAGGCCCCTCCTCTTAGTTTGAAGTTTCAGTAAAGACCATGACTTCAAAGAGGAAAATGAGAACACGTACTCCAAGAGTGAATTCTGTTTTAATTAGAGCCCAATTTAAGTAGACACTTTAAACCATGTGTAAATCTATGTAAACAAAAGATTTCTGCAGCCCATTTTTACTTGTTTGAATTGTCGTTTTATACACTGTTTTTTTGACTTCATGGTTATGCTTTTCCATACTCTCCAGCCTTTCAAATCTGAGAGGCCAATAAACATGGAGAACCTCCCTGTCAACAACAATAATGGCCAGTCCTACGGCTACACGCTGTATGAGACGGTCATCACCAGCGGAGGAACTCTCAACTCAAAGAACAACATCAGAGACAGAGCACTGGTGAGAACATTGGATCGAACACATTTTACTCTTGTTTATTATAGCACTTGTTCAGAGGAAGCTGCAGTCTTACTTAATGAAGTTCACACCTCTGATTAGCTTAGAGACTTTCTACCTAATTAAAGCAATGATTTTATTTTGAAATAACTGCCACATCTGTGTTTTGTGCACATTTTCCTATTCACTTGTGATTTAAGTGGTTGGCTGTTTTTTTATGTAGCTCTTTCTGTCTTTCTAAATATGGATTTTTTTGTCCACATTTTCTAGGTTTTTGTAGACAAACAATATGTAGGTGTTTTGGACTATAAGGTGCAGGAACTTGTAATACCTGATGGGAAGGTACTGAGTTTTTGTGTTCTTCTCTATATATGTTGGACTCTGTGTGCTGTTACAGACAGCTAAAGTTTTTAATATTTAACAACCTGCAGCATGTGAACGCTTCAGGGGATACTGATAGATGCTTTCTGGCAGCAAAGTGCAAGTGTGAAGCCAGCAGCAAATCGTCTTCTAAGTATTTATTTAGCAAAAAAAATTGACAAAACCTGCAATCTTTCTTAGAAAGAACTTGCTTAAAATTTCATATGAGCTTGCCTGTTTTCTATATTTTTTTTTATGTAAACTGCTGCAGTTTCCTTGAATGCAGCTCATGTTTTATGTATGTTTATACTGAAGGGAAGCAGAACTCTTGGCTTGCTGGTGGAGAACTGTGGAAGGGTGAATTATGGGACGACTCTGGATGAGCAGCGCAAAGGTACAAAAACATCAAAAAGCTAGTGATTTTAGAGATGCTCAAAAGGAACCAAGATTTTCAGAAAATCTTGAATAATATCAACTACATGCCATATTTTTTTATTTTGAAGAAGAAGAAACTGAAAATAGCATTGACTCATATTTTCAGGTCTTGTTGGTGATGTTGAGTTAAACTCGAACGTCCTCCGAGGCTTCATTATTCATAGTCTGGATATGAAACCAGGCTTTGTAAACAGGTTTGTGTCTTTAATTGTACTTTTATTGCTTTTTATGTTTTTATTTGTTTTTCACTACACCTGCCATCCTCTCATTCATCCCAGCACATTTTTTCTCCAATTAGTATGATTAAAGAGGCAACAAAATGGCAAAATTCACAAAATAAAACACATTTACTTTTTAAACCCTCTTGAGTTATCAACCCTAATGTTTTCCTCAGTGATTTCAGCATAGAGGCAAGACACATGATTCCCATTTAAGGGTCAAATTTGTATGCCCCTCTTTTTATTTGTTGCTTAGTGGTTTTGTGGATTGAGTATAAGTTCTTAGTGTTGTTGCATGCAAAACTGACAGGCTTGTAATCAATAAGGCACGGGACTGACCTTGCTTATTCTGTCCTTTAATCTTTGTTGCCCATCATGGCTAATTTATATATAAGAATAAAGAAAAGAGAAACTAGTGCCATTGCCAGCTAGCATTCTCACAACAAAATGCAGAGAAGTATTGGCAAGTGTGCTGGCATGCAACGTCTTGGCATCCAGCAGCTCCAGTTGCAATATAGCTGATGATTGTGAGGGGAACTGAAAGTGTCATTAGAGCATTCTTGCCAGCGGTCTATAGGGTCTGTTTACAGAGCTCTGAACAGAGATTTCTCAAAGCCTCAGTGTCAACTTTTACTGAGCTCCTGCTAGGATTATGCACCTGATACAATTGCACATATTTAATTTATTTCATCTGTTTTACACTGGTTATATTTCACTACAATTATGTTGCGTACAAAAGACATACAAAGTGCATTTACTATTTTTAAACATATTAAGTGGCAAAATCTCTTTTATTTATTTAACTATACAACTATGACAAAACAGATTAAAATCGCAAATGCAAGATGGAGTTATAGAAGCTGGATTAAAATAGTTTTGTTGCGAAGCTTTTTAGCTTGACTCTCTGAGTTTCAATGCAAGATAACCAAGAGATCTGTTGTTGCATTATCAGACAATCTCTAAGGCGGTTTGCTGGTAGATAATTTTAGAGTGATCCAGGAAACATGTGACCATGTTCTTTACTTAGATGCTGTCATAATGCTGGAATTGGGGGAATTCTTTTGATTGTTTTCACCTTTGAGCATTCTCTCAAGAATTATCCAAATTCTTGTAAAAATGTTTGTGTACTACACATCTCACAACAGTCATTACATCTGATAATGTTAACATTTGGAAGCATTAGGGTTGAGATTTTCAGGTGAATTATGCAAGAATAATTCTCAAGGCTCAAGTCTTATTCCCTCATTAATATTTCAGTATTGGAATAACAGAATACACCCCTCTTCATTACCACACCGTTTACATGAGAATTGTGTTTCTTTACTGTATGCTTAATTCATTTCTGCTTGGGACAACAATAACAACATGGATGTTTTCCCCAAAATTATAAAATTAAACAACTAGAACACAAATTGTGGATGTGCTTGGTTTTAAAGCCGTTATGAATCTCCTTTGGTGCAGATGTTTTTCTTTTTCTTTTTTTTGTGAATGTGTGCGTCTTTGTATGTGTCAGTACCATTCTGAAATGTCAAGGCCTGAAGCCCCTTATAATCAAACACTAGAAATTTCTACTTCAGGAAGAACTGTTGATTTTCTATTATGACTGCCTTTTGAATTTGCTCGGTGGCGACGCATAACCTACAGTCTTGTTGAATATGAATACTTTCCCTGAATCCATTTCCAAACTTTCACTTGGCATTCACTGGAGGCCAATAAATATTCTATGATGGACGGAATATCATGCTGGCTCAAAACAACCATACTGTACTATATTATTTTAGGTAAAAGTGGAAGTGAATGCATCAAAACAATTCATCTATTTTTCTCCCCACACAGCCTTCAGACTACAGGCTCCTGGGTGCCTATGCAGCAGCAGCCCTCATTCCCGGCCTTTTTTCAGGGCAAACTTTACGTGAACAGCTCTCCTAAAGATACCTTCATCAAACTTTCGGTAAGTTGGGGCTTGGAGTCAAAAACGTAACCAGTTAAAACATGCTTGAAAGTCCTGTTAACATATCCTCATCTTAACTTAAAAAGGAGCAGGAAGACACCTATTTAGTTGAACACTCAAGTACATGTCAATGTGATAAAATACAGAACAGTCAACTGTCACCTTCTTTGTGGCTTACTGATTACATAGAAATGTGCTGCAAGATACATCAACATTAAAAAAAAGATTACAGTTAATTTCTGTAACTACACACAATCTAGAGAAATGTGTCTACATTGAGTTCTACCTCACTGGATTAATTTACCTAAAAATGTTGCTTTGCCCTTTTTTCTGATTTCTGAGTCTTCCCATAAAATGCTGGTAATGTTTGTTTTATTACCCGCAAAATTTCTCATGGGTTCTAAAATATTTATTGGGTCTCTTGGAATCTTAATATATTCTCAGAAAGAATGGGACTAAGGAGACATAACAAAAATAACATTTTGGACAATTTATGTTTACATTCTGATTTGTAACCTCGTTCCACAGGGATGGACCAAAGGGGTTGTGTTTATAAATGGCAGGAATTTGGGACGATACTGGTCTATTGGACCGCAACAAACACTTTATGTCCCAGGGCCCTGGCTTCACAGAGGAGACAACCAGGTACTGTGTAATATACACTCGTACACTACAGTATACTGCAGCATATGAAAACGGTAATTTTGTCTTTTCAGTTCTTATATATGTTGTCATGTATGCTGGGAGATCAAACTGTTAACCTTACATGCATCTAAACATAAAAAAATTAAACATCTTGTCCGATTATGTGTGTGATATATTTAAGTCTCTTATTTTCTGTCTCCTGTTTGGAATAGTGCGGTTATATTAGGACAGAGGATGTATAAGTCATTGCTTTACTGCATCAGGAAAGGGTCATCCATTTCTGTTGAGTTTTTAAAAAATACATTTAAGGATTAACTGACACTCCGTGGATTAAAGTTCATCCATGCTGTTGAATACTCAGCTTAATTAATCAAAAGTTAGGAGGTGCTGCCATAAGTTTGAGCCCCTTCTTTCATTGGACATGCAGAAGGTTCCACTATCCAGATGCTGTGCGGGCCGAGCATCTGGATAGTTGAACATAAAGTTGGGTCATTGCTGCACCATTGACTCTACAAATGGTGTACATTTAGTCTCAGAGTTGTGGCACTCATGCCATGGATTTTTTAAAACATATTTCAAAACAATGTGGCAGCCTTTTCTTTATGCGTAAAGTGTGTGTAAAAAAGTATCAGGAGGTGATGCTGGAGCATCGTGTACTTAAAGCTGCCAATCTTCCTAAGCCCCTAAACACAAGGTTCATAACAACGTGACAAGGTTGAGTTTTGTAACAGAGTCTGCCTTTTATGAAGTAAACTATTTGACATATGACAAAATGACTTAAAGGGAATTTATTATTTTATGAGATTAAGATGTAACACCATCGAGCAAAAGATGTGCACTACTTATGCAGTCTGTATATTTTTACCCAAAACTGGTTCATGACATTTCTGGTGACAGCTTCTCAAGATATTCCTGAAATAGCAGCAAATTACAGGGGATATAAGTAGTCAGCTCTTAGTGACATATAAACGAGGACATGATAAATCAACTCAAAACTTTTTTCATATAATTTCACATTTGCCCTATACTATCAAACTGAAAAACAAACAAGTTTGTTTCGGGGAGAAATAGAACACAAAAAAGCAAATAAGTGGTTGCATAACTGTGCACACATTTTAACCACTACTTGATTAAACCGTCTTTTTGTAGAATTTTCCTCTTTTTTTGTAGTCTACTGGTATCCAGAAGATAAATTGAGGAATTCAATTAAAAGATCTTTCAACAAAGCTCTGTTTTTTTTAGTAGTCAACTCTGATTGTTGCTAGTTTCAAGTGAAAACAGATTTGTTAGATTATTTTTCACCTGCATCATTTGTAATATGACACCTTACAGGTGGATAAAGTTCTGAAATAATTAAACATGACCAATATGTGAGCTTCTTGTGACCTAAAAACATATTTTAACAGTGTTCTGTCTACAAGCTATTCAGCTGAAAATGATTTAGAAACAAGCAAATAATTAATCTATTAATCTATGTCTGCATAATTATGGTTTTAATTTCTTGCTAAACACAAACAGCATGTTTACATGAAGAATCCATGCTTAGTATTTTGAAAAGTTTTTATGGTTACCACTAAAGTTGGGTACAGCAATGACTCAACTTTATCTCTACTCAATTCTCATATATGCCTTAGGCGACTGGTGCAGTTTCCCAGTCTTTGTCCATCTTACTTTATAATTCTTTTTAAGAGTGTGCTTGCATTAACACAAAACCACCCACTTTCACTATCCTTTCATGACCTTGGCTGAGCTTCTTTTCCCTATGCTGTCATAGGTCATGGTGTTTGAAGAGCAGGAAACAGATGGTAGACTTCAGTTCACCAGCAGCCCTGACTATGGCATGACTGTTGATGTCCAGTGAGGATAAGAGGAGAGCGTATGCTAAGGAAGCATGAGCAGAGCAAACATGACTGCTGTTGGTTATGTTTACATGGATCTGGACCGCCTGCCCTGGTCAGCAGCACCAAGGTGTCAAGAAAGCTTTTAATTGATTTTCCTAGTTTGTCTTACCGACCATATTCATGGCATGTTGTTATATTTAGTTGATAGATATCATTTGTTCTTTGTTGAAAAGATAAATCAATAAAGTCAGGTTTGCCCTCTGTTTGTAACCAAGGCCAGGGAAGCTTGTGAGCTATTTATTTTTTCTCCATCCCTTCCTGCCTCATCCTTTGAAGATGCTCTGAAAGCCTCTGCAGAGAAATCAAGTTTACAAAATCGCTTTGAGGATGTTTTTTTTTCTTTTTTCATTATTATTATTTTTGTAAACTTTACACTATGATGCTCTTTTCTTGAAATATTTTTGCTGCGGTTGTTTTTGGCTGAAAAACCCTTCAGATATCTGTCTGATTCCAACTACCTTTAAGTGGTTTTAAAAAAGTATTCACGTCTCTGAAGCAAGAACTTTCATTATTGGGATTTTATTTTATAACAGTAGCGCACAGTTGTAAAGTGGAAGAAAATTAATCATACATGATTTTTGTATTTTTTATTTTTTATTTTTTGGGCCCAATGAATTTATGAAAAGTATGGTATATTTTTGTATTCAACAGCTCTGAGTAAATACTTTGTGGAACCTTTTAACAGCGGCAGCGTTTTCAGATGATGGATTGGACTGTGCTCTGTGAGATGTCCAAATCTAGAATCAATGGGATCGTAACACTTATAGGCTCAACAGTTTTACTGGAAAACCACATATGCTTTTTCTTTCACTTCACAACAACATGTCTCTGTCCAACACATAAAATCCCAGTAAAATATGTCAAAGTTTGTGGTTGTAGTGTGAGAAACAAATGGGAAAAAATTCTGAGGTAATGAATGTATTTGGAATCCCATATATTACCTGTAGCATCTTTTATATTATTACTAATTAGACAGATGCAAAAAGTACTTTGGTTAATAAGTAATGAAGTGATAAATACTAGATGACAATTCAGATTTGCTATCTCTGTGTTGTAAAAACCCACAGTTCGTACAGTTCAACATGCTTTTTTTGGTCAGTAACCTATTTTAAATCTGCATCCCTAAAGGATTGACTCGTTGGGACTGAAATACATACAGTTTGGTTAAACCCTCCCACATCTTCTGGAAACAACACTCTAGGCCACATGAGGTTTTTCTCAGTTATTTATTTATCTTGATTCAACTAACATTTGTCTGAGAGAGCTGCTGTAGCAAATAAACAACCTTAAGAGTCACATGCATAAAAAGTGAATGAGAACAGGTGATGTGGAGATGATAAAAAAAGACTATGTGTAAAGTGTATTGTGCCTTAGAGGATGTTTGTGTTTGCTGTGTGAAGGCTGGTTAAGTAAACTATTGCTTTATGCAGAAATTGTAACAAAACAAAAAAAACAGATGTGAAGAGATTTTGTAACATCATGTTCAAGGCGAAGCCCTTTCATTTGTTCTGCTGCTCTATGACACAACACACAAAATTACATCACATAACCGTATTCAACCAGTCCGACCACATGCTGATCTGTACAATGCAGTATCATTAGTCAGTCTGCACCTTGACAAAAGCAATATCCAGAAAACAAGAACAGTAATTTACTTTCCCCCTGAATCTTAGTCAGGGGGGAACAAGCAACACCTGTTGTCATTATGTTTCTATACACCCCGGCATTTTTCCACTTCAAACCACAAGTATTGTTTTGTTTTGGTGCCAAACATTTCAGGTGGATTCTTTCATAAGTAACGTGTTCAGGTGGAACATGATTATCAGCGTCGTGCCACCATCCTGTTAACGATCTACATAATCCAAGTATGCTGTTTGAGAGCGTGCTTTTCTAGAGAGATTTAAAAAAAAAAACAGCAGCTGCTGTAATTAAATTGCACATCCAAAGTTGAAATAAATATATAAATAAATATATTAAATTTTGACACTGAATAAATAACTGGAGGGTAGCTGGTGATGTTCATGGCTAATCCCTGTGCAGGGGTAATATCATGCGGTCAATGAAAGCAGCCTAGCGTGGTTAGAGAGCTACAGCCATTTTTCTGCATGTGTGTCTAATCAGTGCCAAGTAAAATGTGTAATAACTTGGATTCTCTTGCTGAGCTTTAGAATAACACCTGGTTACGTTTTTTTTTTTTTTTTTTTGTTTTTTTTTTTTGTATTGTGCAGCAGTTAACATTACACTCTGTCTCATAGGTTAGGGAGCTGCACAGAAGGAGTCAGGCAAAGCACTGAGGCTTAGTGTTTAAATTATCTCCAGTTTCTACAGCGGGACAGCAATAGATAAGGCCCACCACTGGGTATTGCAGATGGATGATCTGTCAAGAAGAGGAGAGATTCCATTATATTGTGAGGTGTGGAATAACTTTGTAAAAATGATCAACTGTACTGCATGATTACTACTGATGTCTATCGTTAGGGCTGCAGATACTCTCCTCGGTGGTCCAGTTAATGTTTGACATGAGACTACGTAATAATGCATCAGATACTACCAGATGTACTAAAGATACTGGGTCCACATTGCAACCAGACGAAAAAAAAAACATAGATTATTATTTTTCTTGTGCTTTTCATTTGCCTACATTGACTTCAGAGCTGAATGTTCAATTTTTATTATTTTTTTTACATATATCACATTTTCAGGGCCATGCATTAATGTTTTTTTTAAACTCGATTTCTGATAATTATTTATTTTTTTCTTTTTAATATTTATAGATAATGACATTTAGCCAATATCGGACGCAGACTTGATGTGCCCAGACAAAATAAAATGACAGAGTTAGGATTTAGATATATGGAGGACCAAAAGTGCCACAAAGTAATAGTAACAGAATTTACCGAAATGGGTCATTACATTCTTTAATGTACTGCGGTGTATTGTAAAGTAGTCTGGATTGTTGTTGTGATTACCAATAAGACTTTAGTGGTGAATGGATTCTAATTTAGCAAAAGACCATATTTGATTAGTAGCAATATTTATTTGTTTTGTAATGTTTACTTGCTTGTCTGTTGTTCATAAAGACACTTTGAATATCGGTCATTCACTCTCAGTCCCATCTTCAAGTGTTACAAGAATCCAGAATTTGGACAGTAAAAATGAGAAGAGCTGCAGTATTTCAGAATCACCAACACATTTTTAAATAGATGTATCAGATCAACACATTAGTGAATAGACTCTTTATAGCATGGCATTACAAAGAATAGGTTCCCTTTTAAAAAACGTAAGGAGTGTTGATTTTTTATTTTAATTCACCAAAATTTCTATTCCAGCCATAGAAGCATACCAAGGCAAATCTGAAATCCCCACACCCCCAAAATTATGAGTAGCTCCTATCTAGACATTGCTTAAAATACTTTCTAGAGGTCTAAACATCCAGCCTAATCCTGGTGGTGCTGCTGTGGCATTAATCTAGGTAAGATAGTAGAAGCGGGCTTAGTGAATTAAATGATAAAGGTTCTGCTATGAAAGACTGTTTAATTTGTTAAAGGTGGTGTTCCTACAAGTTTTTAAACTCTATTTGCCCTGCGAGAGATATTTTGTTTATATGCAAGAATAAAGTTGTGCACACAAATCAGAAAAATCATCATTTGTTACAGCAGTAAGATAGATACCTAACCAAAGAGAGTGCATGTGTGTGAAAGAATTTCCTTCAGACCAAATCAGTCATCTTCAGAATATCTGCGTCAGACGGGCATGCAGAAAGAAGAGAAAAAACGAAATTAATTTTGCACTGCAGCACAAAATCATTAGTTAATTAATGACATCTTTTCTTAATTATGTATTTGGGAAGGTATTTATTTCCTCTCTGTCTAATAAATGAATTTCAATGTGACACTTTTGGGCCTCCGTAGTAGTTGACGTTTATGAATCTGAGCTTGAACGAAAGCTTCTTCATTTTGAAGGTGCCGCAAACTAAATGTTCTCTTAATAAAGTCTCACACAGTCCACCAGTATTCTATAAGACTCTATAAGTAAATGAGTTTTATTCAGTTTCAATAATTTAATAGCTTTGCATTCACACATAAATATAATGGTTCAGTGCATTTGTCAAAATTTTCCCCCAGGCCTCCGATTGGTCTCATATTTGTTTACTATGTATAAAACGCTTCCTCAAGAGAAAACCCCTTGTTAATTTTAAATGCTAAGAAGAGTGTTAAGTTTTAGATAACTATGTTTCTCAAGTTGAACACCAAGGTTGAGTTTCTCTTTTAAGTGTACGTGTCTCTGCGGCCCACTGTATATGTATGAGTTTTAATGATGGTGTAAAATTGACAATGATAACCCAACAGGACATGAAGACAAGAGTCAATACAGGTGAACTAGCAGATCAAGTGTTCATAAAACTCCTAAACCAGTTAAATTAAATTACAACAAACATTTGTAGTTATTAAAACAACATTTCTTCCTTGCTGAAAGTGAACTCAACTTTTTTTTTTTTTTTTCTAAATCCAGCACTCATGATGTGTACCACATCCTGAATCTCCTTTTGTGTGCAATGTGCAGATGCTGGTCCATTTCTTTCAGATCCTTTGCATTATTTGCGGAGGAAGGGTAGTTTTCAGACCTGCTTGCTTGTTCCAGTCTGCTGGCCGTATGCTTTTCATATTGTGCTGTCCCACCCAACCCCAGAGAAGGTGGAGGTAAACCTCATTAGAGGTCCGTCCTCTTTGCTCTTCAGTGGTAGATCCGAAGAACGACTGCTGCCTCTGCCTGCTGTGCTTTGATATGATATAGTTGACATGTTTTTGGTCCATATTTGAAAAATATTTTTTAACCCATGTCATGTTCCTCCGTTTTGTTTCCTTAGAATTAAGACTTGATCCCATTTGAACAGTTCTATAGAAACTTGACTGTTTCCCCCCACCGCAGTTGCTAGGCCCACCATCTGCAAAACAAAACAATTAGTTAGCTGAGAAGTAGCATTTATGTTTAATTTAACTCCATTACCCTCTTTATTTAACAGAGCAGCTGATGTAATAAAAGAACATTTATTACAGTTACTGCACAGTTTACTAGAAAACATCAAAACACCTGTTCCTTTCGTACTGTAGCTGCAGTGCTGTGAAGAAGTTTTTGCCCCTTATAATGTTTGAAAAATCTGTAACTAATTACAAAAGGCTGACTTTAATTTTACTGGCCACACCCATGCCTTATTTTTTGCCAATAATCAAGAAATCACTTAAATAGAACCTTAACACGAAGCAGGCTAAAAGGATTCAAAACGGAGCACATCTTATCCCAAGCTATAGAAATTCAAGGGCGGATAAAAAACAAAATTAGTGGTGGTCAGAAAATGATCACACAGACATTTGTGAGACTAGTATGGAGGAAAAAAGGCTCTATCTGTGCACATTTCTGTTCCAATATAGCATTAAGTGTTCATCCATGTACAAAAAAAAAAAATACCTAGAATAAAATCTAAAGCACCACAAGCCTTCAGATAATGTCAAGCTTCCCAACTCAACAATGAGACAGATTCTGGATAAAAATAGTATCAATGGGAGAATTCAAAGATGAAAACCACTGCTGACAAAAAAGGACAAAAGGATCTGCTCATCTAGAGTAGACCATCCCCAAATTACCAGGAATATATTCTGTGTACTGATTGGACAAAAGAGCAAGTCCACCTCTGACTGCCTGACAGAAATTAGCAAAATTATGGTTTTGTCAAAGTCCAAACTTAAATATGATTAAGATGCATTTTCTCATCTGATAGAATTTGTTGAAAGATTGGTCAAATTAAAATGTGAAAAAAAAAAGATGAAATATATAAGGGGGAAAATGCTCTTTCTGCACGTTACTTAGACAAAGTAAAAAACAAAAAAGAAATTCCTCCCTTAGATGCGTGACATAGTGTGAATATTTACCAGAGTTTGAGGAAAGTACAATCAAATCTCCATGTTCGGATCTGTGAATCCTTTCTTCCCTTCATTCACCAGGACGGGTTTCTCTGTCCGTGTGTGCCAAACGAGTATCTGGTAAAAAAATAAAAAAAAGATAGCATGGAAACACAAACAGCAGAAACATTAGTGACATGCTGTTCACTTAATGCACTGATTCAGCCTCATGTTCTTCAACTACAGATGATTCTGGAAGCAGCTCCGGCAGTACATTCACCACCACGGGGCCTATCTATGTGTAAAGAGCTACTTGAGCGTGAACGCTGCAGAGTGAAAAGAAGCAGCGTTGAAACAGGGTTTTCTTACAAATTTAGCAGAGCCTTTTTTTAACTTGTTCGTTTCTGACCACAGAATAATTGCTCCCTTCAAATGACTGACAGCTCTAAATTATTTGTTGTATAAACTTTTCTCTTTGTGGTATTGCTACAGTTTTCTCCCCAGTTCTTCTGGATGTGTTTTTGTTCCATCACATCCTCCAAAGCCTTCATGCTGGCTTGCTTTTGCCCCAGAGACAGAACAAACACGCAGAAAAAGGTTTGCAAAGGGGGGCGGAAGGGGAGGGAAACAAACTCAAAGTGTCAAGCTCATTTCCCTCTTCTCTCCTTTGTGTTCGTACCCTTCCTTCTTTCATCTTGCCGTGGCAGCAGTCATGAAATATGCATGAGCCGTGCCAGGAGCCCACTCCCTCTCTGCTCAGGTGTAGTGAGGAGGCGGGTAACCGTGACGCTCGCATCTGAAGTGGACGATTATAAGAAAAAGACATGCACATACATGACTTAACCCCCACCCCCTCCCTTTTACTCCATCTTTACCACCCTTTTTGTCCATCTCCTGCACTCATCTGTAATCAGTGTGACGTCTCTGTCTCCTTCACCGAGTCCAATTCAGTTCCGCGAGCAGTTCCCTGAATCCCCTCTTTTCATTTAGGCCTGTGAAAGGCAGGAGAGGAGCAGGATGAAAACCTGGCTGAGAGTACGTCCCTTCCCTTCCCCTCCTTTTCTTCTCCGTTCTATCTTTGTCTGTGTGTGTATGGGTGCTTGTGATGAGGACTGGCTTGCTGAAGGCCTCTGGCTGACTCCTCTTTGCCTGGAGAGAAAGCTTAGCGAGGTGACCCAGACCAACAACCGCAAGAGGGAGCGGTAAAGCTGGAGAGAAAATACTCCATCTGCACCAAGTGCTTATGGGAATAAAATGCATTTTTTTGCAAACAGAATATAAATAGAAAAGGTTTGGTTGTTGCTTGATTAACAACCAAACAAAAAAAGTTTTCTATAACGAGCAACAGCTGTGCTGTATTGTACTGATGGCGTCAAGAATCAAAGGGGCAGGGGCTCAAACCCCCCTTCGCCCCCCTCTGCACGTGCCTGGTGCATGTTAGAACATAATGACCCATGTTTTGTGCTTGGATTGTTGAAATACACAAATATCAGTGCTCAAGTTTTAGCAGATTTTAGCATTTATTAATAATATCACCGTGAATAGTAGGCATCCACTGAGGTTGAATTAACAGTCGTTTTAATTACCGTGAGCCTCATGTCAATATTTGTGTGGCAAATATTGACACACATTTGTCTTCAGCAGGGCTCGTGCTTCTTCTTTAAGGTTAAAAAAAGCCACTCAGTGACTTTACTTGAATACGGAATGTAAGTTTGTACATTCGAAAACCCTTTTTTCGTGTTTATTTTGAGTCATCAAAAAAAAAAAAGACGGCAATAGAAACTCTGCTGAAAAACAGATCGTTTGAAAAATAAAGTTTTGATGGTTTAATGATCACAACTTGCTAAAGCTCAGATGCAGCAATCAAAAATGGGAGTATGTGTAAATTGTTTTGCCACTCTTACTTGATTTTTTATTTTTTTTTTATTTTTAGCAGATTTCAATTAAATCTACATTCAACAAGCATTTAAAATAAAGTATTTTGTAAGATTAATACTTCATGTTAATTAGAGCAGTGAACATATAAATAAATACATTTAAACCCTGGACCTTATTTTGCACATTTTTGGACTGTGTCAAATACAGTTAAACTGTTTCAGTTGAGTTGCTGAAACTTGAGGTTACCTTAGTGCAGTTGGCAGCTTTTGGCTCCAGGTCATTGAGTGTTACAAGTTCTCGGAGCAAGCTACTCTCCTGGTAGCCTCCCTTCACCCCGCGGAGCTTAAAGTACGCCTGTGGCTTGGAGAGGATGAGCTTCAGGTTGATGGCGAAGCCAGCCATGTCGATGGCAAATGGCCGGTGGGGGTCGAACACCGCCTTCCAGCCGTAGACCTTTCCGGCTGCGTTTACCTTGGGGGACTCGTAGCGCAGGCCGCCCACGAAGGCCACAGGCCACACTGAGACTTTCCGAGTTGACCTCATCTAGCCAGAGGAGAGGAAGAGGCAGAGGGAGAGAGCATATTAGTGATCTGAAGGAGCATACATGACAGGAAGACAGTAGTTTAGCTTCAGTCAGCAGTGCTGCAGCAGAGCATGGACGGAGATGATTCATTCTGAAAGATGGTGAATATTGACCGTGCTGCTGTACCAGTGCAGCTGACACACTGTTCAAGGGCTGCCGTACAATAAGATAATGAGGCGCAGCCATCTTAAAAGGGAGTAAACACAGGCAGAGCCAGGAGGCTTTACAGGAGCAGAGCTATTAGAGAAAATGGCTCAGCTTCATGGTTGGCTCAAAAGATTCTTTAAGGTGGAACTGCACTATCCTTCTTTTCACTTCCTTTTTTTTTGGTCCTTTAATCTTCTACGATCAAGAACTTTCACCGCCCTCTCCTTTGTCTGTTGCTCCTTGGGTTCTTGCCACTTTTACAAAAAGCTGCAGCTGTAATAAAAGGTGCATTTTTAAAATGAGGGTCGAATAGGATTTAGAAACTGCAGAGGCATTCAGTCAAACTCAATGCAGCAGAAATAATGATGCCTCTTAAGTACCTCTGCAGTCACTGGTAAGATGCAGTGCTTGCCTGCACTGATGGAACAAGCAGGCACATCGGATGCATTCGTATCTTTTCCGTTTCTGCTGAGCGTTTAGGTCAGGTGATTTAGGAGCAGCACAGTTTTGACATTACAAAGCGGCTGAAAACTTTGGGAGGTTCGTGGATGTGAGCTCCTGGGAAAAACAAATGGCTGAGTCTGTTCTAATGAGCTCTAGGAAGTAATGGTGACACTGAAGAGATACTGGGTTTGTATGTGTCTACGTGCATGGGTGGGCTAAAAATATCCTCTGCCATTGGTCATATTTTTCAATCCAACATCATCTCTCATCACATTCTTATTCCGTCTTTTCGGTCTCCAGCTTTCTTTGTCGGCTACACAAACCGTATCTCCTCGCACCGTTTCAAGGATGAACGTTCTTTGGCAGGGAGTAAATCCGTCTCGTCTGGCTGCGACGTCACTTGCCAACTTCCTCTGGCAGATATGTTTACGCCTTCCCTCACAACAAGAGAAAACAACAAATCAGGCCCCTTGCAGGTGGTGTCAAGAGGTTTGTCACTCTCCCATCCACACTGGAAATGTGAAAATGAGTGTTCCGCTCGCTTCTTCTGGAGGGAATATCAGCCGGAGTGAAACTGACACAAATCCCCTCTTCTGCTGGCAGCCAAGCAAATGAAAATGCAACCAAGTTTCCCCTGCCTCACTCAGGCGAATATGATGGGTTTGTACACAATTTTTTGTGTGGTGTTGCTCCAGTTTTGCGAATGCATGCCAGTCTCGGGATTTAAGCTCAGTTTCCTGCTCCACTTTGGTAGTGGCCTACAGAGACACAGGACTGTGTTTGAGATGTTAGACTGAAAAGAGAAACAAAGTCTTTTGGTTGAAAAGACGTAAAAACCAATCCTTCTCCTCGATTATTCAGTCCTTAAGGATATTTCGGGAGACAATGGAAACTGCCCTATACGTTGCTCTAATTTGTGGAGTCTATGAGTTATTATCCAAATGAAAGATTTTCATAAAAGTTTCTCAAACTTTTCTTTGTTTTTGAGAACATAATTTATTCAGTTTATGTCCAACTGATATGCTATTTTGTTAGACTCAGTAAAGAACTTTGTCTATTTAAAAATTCAATTGTTTAACTATTCCCCACTTCCCAGTGTGGGGAATTCAGCAAGCCCTTAACCGTCACATTCTTGTTGCTGAGAGGAGACAAATAAAAAAAAACTCTAGCCCAAAAACTAAATTAGTTGATCTCCAAAAGTTTAAAATTAGGTCTTTCTTCAATTCAAGACAATTTTATGCTTTGGATCAACAATTTTCTACAAAAACGCAACTGTTTCTTTTCAGTAACTTGTTTTGTTTAATATATTTTGGAGTATTAAAAAATATCAATATATTTTAACATGTATAAGATTTTTGTGGCCTTTGAGGGCTTTTCACTAAATGACTGACCAACCATCTTGGCAAAAGGTTTGGACAGAGACTGTAGACTTTGTAATGCTAGCTTTGCTCTCCCATTAATGGCTAAGATAAGATTATTCGGAATATAAGCTCCATAATCATTTTGTCTTTAATTTAAAATTAGAAGACTGCTTTGTTTTGAAGTGACTCGTTGTCATTGTTGTGCTTATTTCTTCTTTCACACTGCTATTCATCATACATTTATATTCATAAAGCCATGGCTTTTCTAAAAAATGGAGATAGGAAGTTGTCTTAAAATTGACAGGACTCCAACTGTCACTCATTCTATGGGGCTTGTCAGCCACTGATCAATCGGCAGTCGCAGTTTGTTTGTGAACGCACCTCATCTGGAGGAAGTAAACCTCTCACAATGTTGCTGGGGTTCGTCAGTGGTTACTAATCCTAACACGCTGCGTTCATGAAGATTTTGAGGAAAATCATTGGAAATTATGATTCAACGATGTCAGTGGGGAACATGCAAACCCGACAGCTGTTAACTTGTTACATTTCCAAAACCCAAAAGGAGTCTGGAATAATGCAAGAGATAAACCAAGGCCTGCAGCCGACCTCATGTCCACTTGAATGAAAGTGTGATCAACACCTATCACATGCTGTCTTCGAGAAGGTAACTGATAGTAAATATCCCTTTCTATTGTCATAAGGACACTTACTGATAGCCAAATCAAAGAAGTGAAAGTAGTCATGCTTGATTGTATATGTGTAAATTTTTATGCATCCTCTATTCCATGAATGTTAGATATTTTTAAAGATTGCTTACTAAGTGAAATGGTGACAAGGGACAAGAACACTACAGTACACTAAATAGTGAATTAAAAATAAGGTTGTGGAGGAGAACTGTGCATGCATCATTGTAAGTGAGAAAAAATGAGTCTTTTATTGAGTATTCACAAGATTTCATTAAGGACTGACCTAAAAATATAATCACATTTAAGAATATATTTATCATTGTCTGTGTTGCTGCAATTGATGGATTTAAATATCTTGATGTGCATTCATGAAAGCAGCTTAAAAACATCCTTCATTGTTTCAAAATCTTAGCAGTATTACTTGTTTAGTTATTGTTCTCACAATCCTTACAAATCAAACTGTTCTTATCTTTCAGAATGTAACATATTTGTTAAATTGAAGTTTAAATAAATTTAAATTAAATTCAAATTCTAGTTTACATAAACATATACAAACATGAGAAAACCTCCTTCCATTTAAACATTCGCCTGTTAATTTAAATGTTGGTAAATGAGAAACTTTTAATTCATAAATGCTTTTTTTTCCTTTCTTGCACATAATTTGAAATTTAGAAAATGAGCAATATCTGGTTTGCACACAATTAGCACACTTTGAATTAGCATTGGTAGTTATTGTCTTATTAGCTATGCGAGTGCTGGGGCTCGTTTGTGGAAGATAATTTTTCCTTGGGAACAATAATGTCTGAAGTGTAAGACTCAAAGGATCAGCAACAGGAGGAGCCTGTTGAGAGTGTTTTTCATATAAAGCTCCTATTAGACTGAGTTTTTTTTTGTGTGTGGGATTTATCTACCTTCAGAACTCTAATGGAACACTGACTAGTATTATTTTAATTAACAGAGAGGCCGTTTACTAAGGCTATGAAATCGTGATTTGCTTTCTCTGTTTATGATGCATTCACGATTTGCAGTGTTTCATTACTTTTTGCTCTAAGTTAACTTGCCCAGGTGTGTTTAATTATGTTTTATGCAACATTATAATCTTTTCAAATTACCTTGCAGTATAAATACAGAGTTTTTCAAGTCTTAATAAGTCACCTGCATATGTGACGGACCCACATCTACTCTGCTAATGCCTGTCAGGATTTCAGTACGCTGTACTGCAGTTTCATCTATTCAGCTGTCACCTTTTATTTTTCCCTTTTTCTATTCTCACACTCCCGTAGCTCTGTCTTTGCCCCCCAGGGTTTTAACTTTGGCCTCTGAATGAGCTTGTTGGAGGTGATGGAGGATCTCAGAGGAAGGCAGAGCACTTTGGCTGATTTCCAGAGAAAGGTAATGACAGTCACCATCAATACCGGCCACTCCATTTGCCACAGACGTCTGCAAAACTAACAAGACTTGAGGTTAATACTGGCAGGACCTACACTGTTTCAGCTCAGGTAATTCGACTGATGTCGAAATGGATGGCTTGAGATGTTCTGATTACATGTGCTGACATCACTCGGGCAGCTTCAGATCCCTGACTGGGCTTGTTGTGAGCTAAGGAATTGTCTGACAGAACGGAGAAAGGGTAGCTGAGCAACATATTATAGATATACTGCATAGGAAAGTGATGATGTAAAATATTTAGGACAAGAAGTGTAGTGTGAACCTTATGAAATAAATGCTTTGTGCAATGCCCTAATTTTGAAGCGACATATAAAATTAAAAACTGTGTATACTTTCTTACACAGATAATTAAAATGGAAGTTGAGAAGTAAGGGTACTTGTGTCAGCCTGTGCAAAATGGGCAACTCAGCTTAAAAAAGATTGGACTATTGTTTGAAATTAAAAAGACATATAAATCTGGAGCTATTGCTGTGATGGGGCCAAAATGTAATGTAATATGTAATGTCTGTGTGTGTGTGTATGTGTGTAAAAGCAAAATTACATCAAAGCAGCATTAATTTATATGTCATGCAAATGCAAAATGTATTTTTGCATGTTTCACACATGCAGGTTGTGAAATCATGTTATGCACTGTAGACAGCATAGCAAATCTAGTATGTGAGCTTGCACAGAAAACTGAGTTTACTAAACTACACAACAAATTAATAATAAAAAAAAATGTTGGAAATATTTTTAGTGACTGCATTCTCTGACTAACCTGGTTCATCTGCAGCGAAACACACAGTGCAGAAGCTTCCCACACACGGAAAGTCATGAGTTGGCAAAATACCAAAAGTAAATTTTTAATATTTCTGCATACACTATGGAGAATTTTTAAAACTTGAACAGTTTTCGCTGGGATCATATGTTGTCTGAACTTGAGATCAGTTGCCCGTGGCAACTGAAAATGAAGCAAGCTGCAAGGCAGTGCTGAAATTGTGTCATTGTTCTTTTGGTGGAGCAAACCGTACACAGAAAAGTTATAATACAAACAAAAAAGAAAAACATCCATAGCCACCCTCAAAAAATGCAGACATTAACCAATTTCAAGTGCATCATTTCAAATTTCACAAATATTTGTGAAAGACACCAGAAAATACACCGATAGACTAGCAGGGTTGATGTTGGCATTTACCTCCTCAAATAGTTCCAGGCTGTATGAGTTGTCATCGTCTGCAAAGTAGACGATGCCCGGCTGGCTGTTGTTGTTTTTGAAGGTCTCCCTAAGCCAACGCAGGGCCAGGTTCCGCTGCATGGTTCCTCTGGGAATCCTGGGGTCACGAGTGTCACCTCGTACCTTAAAGTTCTTGGGAGTCTCCACATTGAGGTGGGTGTAGTTTAACCCTGTCTCTCGGAGGAGACTTGTGACAAGAGGAGTTCTCCTCTGCGAGTCTTCTATCAGAATCCAGTGCAAGTTGGGGACATGGAGGAAGGTGTTTGCGATACGGGTCAGCTCTGCCTTCTGCACTGGCCGGCTGTATGTGGGAGTGATGATGTGAATCGTGGGCAGCACGTCTGACCAGGGTGGAGGCCGCGTGTACACGTACTCTGTCCTCACCACTTCCACGATGTCCTTATCTGAGGCACAGTATTCTTTGGAGTCCTGACCACCAGCCTCCCTCCTGCCCTCGGTGCCTTCATCTGCAGATATGGGCATAAGAAGGCAGGTAAGGCATTAGTGCAATCCTGAGCTGCTCTGAATATTTGCCTCAGGTGACTTAAACCCTATGGGGGTAAAGTGTACCTGAGAGTTGGTGGGGGTGGACCGCAAGCCTCTCTGGAATGATAAAGATCTCTTTTACTAGGTGGTGACAGGCTGCAAGAAGTGAAAGCAGGCACCGTGAGAGGACAAAACAGCTGGCGGAGAGGGAGACAGCGCGAAACGACGGCGGGGAAACATGAGCTCAGTGATTTCCAAAGCATTGCTTATGGACTTTTATTCAAACAAGTTTATGTGGATTGAAATTTTTTTTGGTCCAGACTCCTCCACAGACTCCCTCTCTATTCTTTTGCCTTTTACTGCATTGTTTAAGTGTAGCCCTGCTATAATTTACAGCAACTGAGAAAATCTTTGACCAATTTCTGAGCAGAGAGGGCATACATAGGATTGTTCCGACAATTACAGTTGACTTGAGCTGTTCTGTCTCTAGCCTATGTAGTAACTTGTCCAGCAGAGGGCTCTTCATTTACTTTTGTTAATATAATTTGTTTGAAAGGTACTGTGAGAAAACGTGCTCCATATGTGATGCAAGTAAAATTCTTTATTGGGTTTTATTTTGCCTCTTAGTGATTGGATGCTTACATGAATGATGCATAACTTTAAATTCTGATTGGTTGAACGGGGGAGCAGCAGCACAAGTATGGGATGAGTGAGGAGCTAGGACAGACAAGCGAAATTGGAGTGAGCAAAAACAAAAAACTAAAATTGCTGAAAGTTTTAGTTCTGAGTTTTGAATTGGGTCACAATTGCACATGCTTCAGTGTGGAACAACCAAACATCAAGAAGCGGGGGCATGCTAAAACATTACAGTGAAATTTATGTGCAGCTACACTAGATCGAAGTGGGAGTGAGACGCCGTCGAACCAGATGGCGCTTCAGGATTCCAAAATATTCTGTTTGCACCTCTGGCAACATGGAATAAGCGAACTCAGTGACTTTCATGCTTTTGTAAACCTACTGGAAGATACTTGGTACATTGTCATGTACAGATATGTTGGGGAGGGGCAGGTGCTCAAATGGAAAAAAGGGCATCTTGTGTGGCACATGAAACCACCAGCTGCCTTGGTAATGTGAGATTTTTTTTCTTTTAGGTACAGCTTGTGCATTGTCTATGCATATCTATTTCAAATCAATAGCCATGTAATGTCTTGGGCTACACCCAATAGACTGTAAGAAAAATAAATGCAGAAGGCCACTGTTTTGTCCAGAGGAAAAGGGGAAGATGCTGCAGTTCCTCCTAGTGTCTATCTGTGCATGTTCCTGCTCAGTGGCAGAAACAAGATAGCTCTTCAGGTGACCGGAAAGTCTGAAAGCCCCTCTGGCAATGAGGGAGACAGAAACGTGCCATCCTGACCATCTGTTCTGAGCTTCACTAGATCCATAATGTCAGGAGGTGACGCATGCGGACACAGAAAATATTCCAAGGTTGAGTGAGTACTCTCATCTTGTTTGTGACTCATTGGATTTAATGGGTCTCATTGAGTTTGGCCCCACCGCTTCCGAGTGTTGACGACCAGGCCGACGACGGCGTTTCATTTGCATATCCTAATTTTTGGGGACTGATAAACAATCCTCATTTCTGTTTGGCTGTTTTCATTTAATATCACCAGCTGTTGTAGTTTTAAAAGTGGATCCACATGTTGACAACTTGACCAACATCATGTTTTTGTGTAAAAGATAAAAGTTTTTAAAAGTTAACAAAAAATGTAATGACAGTGTAATTGGAAGACATTGTTGACAATACTTAAACACACAGACTCTTAAGAAAACATTCGCAAAAACTATATTTTGTAGACATTGTATGCTCTATAGTTGAATCCTAATGAAGTAATCAGAAATTGGCTTTGTCTTAAAGTAAGTTATGTAATGTTGATCACATTCAGAGCTGACGTAAGGCAGAGTGAAGTAAAAGTCATACGGCCCGCCACCACACCTATAATGCAGGAGACCACCCTGAATTGCACTGTAAAAATTGGTTGTTAAATTTAAAAGGGGAAATTTGTACAGAAGTGTAGCATTTTGATTTAATTATTATCACAGAATCTTTTCCAAAGATACTTTTAGGTGTAAAGCTGCACTATGGAATCTTTATGAGAAAGAAAATGCATATTTGTTGAAACTGTCACCATGTTGTGACAGTATGGTCTGAGACAAATCTGTTTAATCTTGGATATTGAGGTTGGTGTACATTTAAAAAATTAAGTTGAATGTCTGCTAAGTCAAGTAAAATAAAATAGAGACATCCTAGAGGGTAAGGGTAAAGAAGGCACTACATATACATGCTGCAAATATTTGATTAAAAAGCCATCTTTCAGGGATTCCTAGTTATCTAAAACAGTGGTTCTCAAAGTAGAGGTCAGGACCCTAATGACACCCTCACCCTTTATGAGTCATGAAACATCAAGTAAGGGACTCTTGCAATAATCTCTCCAGGACACAAAGTGATGTACTTGGAGCATATTTTCAAATTTAGTAACAAGCCAGTCTTGTTTGGAGCCCCTGGGCAGGAGGCTGAGTGAAATACCAAAAAGGACATTTATAGATGTGGTGAAAGAGGACATGAAGTTAGTTGTTGTGAGGGAATAGGATGCAGAGGGTAAGACTTAACAGAGACAGATGATTTGATGTGGCAACCCCTGAAGGGAAAAGCAGAAGAGGAGGAAGGAGAAGATTTCCGAGTCTCATTTATCCTCATTTATCCTACTGGCTGATCGCACACACCATACGTCATCACTACATCACTCCCTTGACCCTCAAAGCCAGCTTGCCCCTGTACATTTCAAGTGATGCTAGCCTGTTATTATTTGTGAAACTGTTGTTGTTTGTACTCAACCATATCATTCTTTGAGAATCTCATACCAGTACATAGCTATTTTAGTACAGATTTTCCTTTATAATTTTTCAAACCTTCAGGCTTTGTTTGATTGATGAGGAAATTAGATGCTTAACAGCTGATGTATCAGGAGCAGTATTGTGCATTTTCAATAAATCTGAAAATCATGGTGATTAGCTCTGGATGTCAGTTTAATAAAAAAATAAATAAAGCTGACATGTGAAACACCAAAACAAACTGGTTTAAGGCCAATGCATACTCCCCATAAACATAGAACTTGTTCTCTCTCAGGGTTGTTTGTTCTTGTATCCCTTTTGATGTGTCTGGAAAATATAAAACAGATCTGCAATTGCAGGGAGCTATGAAGTCTTCGTAGTAGGGGTGCACCGATTGCAGTTTTCTGGCCAATTGCCAGTTACCGATCTTTGTGAAGCTGGCTTAGCAATTCAGATTTTGGCTAAATGTTGTTAAATATAGCCATAATGTCATTGAATTGGCAACAGTGGGGTGGCTATTGCTAACAAGCTAACAAGTCATGAATACATGACTTGATTTGTGGGTTTGCCAGTCAAGCTTTTCTCACAGCAGAGCAAAAGAGGACAGTGGTTGATTTTTAGACATTTGCAGAGGTAAATAAGATCGGTTTTACGTGGAACTATTGGGCAATCACAGATCTCCCAAATTAAGGAAATCCAAGCTGATTTATTGGATGTAGGAGAAGTCAATGTAGGAGTTCTTGTAAAATATGAAATGTCCTGGCCATAAAGTATGCTGTTCTTTTTGCCACTAGCTAGTTAAATATCACATTTGTCTGTTTTGTAGAATATCTACAAGCCTAACAAGCTGCTTCATTGACAGGCCATTGTCACTGACAATGAGAGGCCTCTTCCTTCACTCTGTTGATATTTGCTCATATTCTGCAATCTTCTGTTATTTAAAATGTTTGGTTTTTTATTTAATCAGTCTGAGCCTGACATTTATGCCTGCTCTTAAACGTTCCTTCCAGCGTAATTTGTGACAAGTTGCATCTTAATTGCATCTGTGACTTGCAGGCCTAGAAAAGCTGCAGATTGTGTTTGAAAACATGCTGACAAATTTGCCAGAGAAAAAAAAAATTCATGTGGAGTGGAGTACATCATGCTGAGCATCTCTTCCGAATGGACAGTTTTTATGCCCTAATTAACATTTCTTTTACTAATGCTGTAAATATGACTTCATATGACTCACTATTTTATTATCTGCATGGAGACGAAGGTATGGCTTATTTTGACAGATGAATCTGTCCCTTTGGATTAAATCATATTTTGAATGCTAGTGTAGCTTTACCTGCATATATTTCAGTACAGGACAGAATATGACAGTAGCATCATCAGCATTGTTTGTTATTGTCATGCCAAAGTAAAAAAAAATAAAAATCTTTGACATTGTTCACACTCCAAGATTATTCTGCAGCGCAAAGATTAGCCCAACCTGCTGATAGCCAGATGTTCAACAGAGCTGCCAGGGAGCACTCTGCCAAAATAAAAATAAAAGATCAGCATCCTTTCTCTTGAAGCCTACAGGAAAAAAAACTACATCAGATATTATTGTCAAGAAACAAAACAAAAAATAATATTTTTTTTTCATTGTATTCTCTGCAGATAAATTAACCCAACTTTTCATAGCGTTTTAAAACGGCTATATGTTTTTCTGAACGCATACTATTTAAGGCATTTTATTTAATGTCATCCAGCACATATCTAATAAAATTATTGCTTTTTGAGTATGTTTAGAAAACCTGCAAAAACAAACAACCTCAGACAGAATACATGTGCATTATCTTCTGTCTTGGAGCATTTGCATGAATGTGGCTTGTTTGTTAATCCCTCGACATGCCCTCTTCAACACCACGAGTGGAAAGCAAACAGCTTCATTGATTCAGGTCGCTCTAATTTGGATGTTTACTCTGCATCGCAGTTGACATTTTACACAGTTCGTTAGTGGTCTCTGAAGATGATCAGGACACTCAATAGGTTTTAATGACTCAGGCGGGAGCACAAACACGATACCAGACGTGGACACAGCATATTCTATGAGACTGAACAGTAAGACTCACGTGGGTGGTCACATTGTGGGAGGACATTGTTGTATAAGCTCATATGCAGTGGGCAGATTTGTATTATTAGAAAAAACAAATGCATATAAAATGCAGCTATGCAAACAGCTCCTATCAGCTGACTGACAGTTGGACATAATCGTCTAAGTTTGCACAGCTATTTTGTTCTGTTCATGTACACAACTCTCTGTGTTGAGACTTATAGTCACTAGATAAGTGGGATTGAGTTGTGCTGGAGCTTGTGGTCATGGCTGATGAGTGCCTCCCCATGAACAGCCTTTTGTCTAAAACCTGAAGTGCAGTGTTAGGTTCAAGGACCCACTTCAATTCTGATATTACCAGTGAAGTGTGGTGTTTGACGTACCCTTTCGGATAGCGAGGAGTGGAGCTATAGCGCTTTGGTGCCAAACAGTGATGAGTAGAGTCCAGGGTAACACAATCAACACGATGGCAAGAATATCTCTTCTCTTCGGCATCTCAATGATTGGTTGTTTGGCTCTGGATTATCTGGAAAATAAATGAAATAATAAAAAAAACAAAAAAAAAAAACAGACAGAAACATCTTTACTCTTAACACACAGCTTTCAAGGTAAATTATGATGAGAAAATTGCAAAAGATAATGTTCACATTCCCACAAACAGGTGTACTATAGAAAAGTATTTCCCTCCCAAACAGATTTTTTTCTGCTTTTGCTTGTTTGTCACACTACAATATGAGATAACTTTGGGTGATGACTTTGGACATCACCCAAAGTCATTTTCCATCAGCTACAACAAGTTTATCCTGAAGAAGCCAGAGATGACCACACCTCCGTGATTCCATCTGACAGTGGAAGGAGTAACAGCTTATCCTGCCCCCTTGCCCTTAATGGGGGACAGGCAGTGCTAATATTATAAGTATATAAGTTATTCGGTATATCCAATTAATATAATTGTATAACTTTTATAATTTCACCTTTTTATAATTTTTATAACTATGCTTACATAGACATCATAACTCGACTACTACAAAAATAACTGTGGGATATTCCTCTTTTTTCTACTTCTACTCAAGATGCTTCTGGTTAACACAGCAACATTATACAAAGACTTATAGCGGTAAAATTAAAGATTAATGATTTGCAGAGGAATTTCGAGGTTCAAGACATCACCCAGCTCAGAACTTCACGTAGGTTTAAATCAATAGAAAGGAAGATTCAGCTGTTGGAAGTGAATGTTTGATTAAACAATCTTTGTGACAACGAAACTACTCTTCCTATAAACAACAGAGAGGTTGCATCCCCTGCAGCCCACCCTGGCACTCTCTGGGAGCTGAACCAAAACACACTGTGGTATTGTAAATGGCCTGTAATACACTGCTTCGGCCTTGGTGTCCCCACTTCTTATGTTGTGTTATGTAATCTTATGTACAGATTTATGTGGAGATTATGAAATTCTACAAAAAACATCATCCTGTTACAAATGGATACTGCACAAAGCTCAGTCAGGTCTAAGTCCAGAATGTGGAAACATAGGCGTTTTAGCCTTTTTGCAAATTTGTGACTTAAATTTGTATTTCATTTACTCATATTTTATGAAAAAGAGGTATGAGTTTTTTTCCAAGACACTGTATGTGTATTTAAATGACTTACCCACAGTCAGAACTGGTTCATTGCGGTGCTGTTGATGCGTGGCTGAGAACGCAAAACTCCATGCTCGATGGGCTACCTAACGGTGACTGTCTCCATGATACCTCACCATTACCCGTTTCTCTCCCTGTGGCTGCTTGCACACGAAGGCCACCAAAAGCCACGATCCTGAAAAATAAAATTATTTAGTTAGAAGAGCCCAAATAGAACACCAAAGACTGCAAAAATCATTCAAAGAACAAAAATACTTTTATTTGTTACGAAAGGTCCAACAGGACTTGCTAAAGGAACACTTAGGTTTATCCAAAAATAAAACACACTCACAACTATTGCTTTTAATTTAACAAAAGAAACCCAAAACTGAATGTATCCAAGCTACTTTTTCCAAAAGACCACAGTACTGTGTCTGAAATGAATAATACATCACTTACTCATATGTAATTTACTTAATTCATTCCAATCTAAATTGCACAAAGACTCAGTTTTTTTCATTGTTTGAATTCACCAAATGTGAAATGCAAAACGGATGTCAATCAAAACTCCTCTGCCTGCAAGCAGTCTGTGTTGGGGGATGAAGCAAAAATAAGACATCACGTCTTATTCAAATGTATCAGACACAATGCTGCTTCAGTGGAGGTTTCCAGTGACTTGTGGATACTGCATCAACACCCGAGGACTTTAGTATTTTCTATGTAATGAAAACTTATATAAAATGTAAATGTTTGTTTTGCTGAACAGAAGTAGTCCTGAACATATCACTGATGCACATTGACATATAACATGAATCAGAAACACATTGGTACACGGTTGTGCTTGATTTGCCAAAATGTCAACCGATCACTGGCTTTATGGATTAGGATAAAATTTGCTTTGTTCAAAATGAAGTAGCAAGTAAAGCTTCAACTAAATGGCAGAGCACAAAACCTTTGCTAAGGGTGCCAGATAAAATTATCGCTGCAAATAAACTGACTTCAATGAAACACCGTCTTTCCCAAAAAAATTTTAAATGCACCTTTTTTTTTAAAAAAGGTGCATTTTTAAGAAAATGCACCTTTTTTTAAAAAAAAGGTGCTTGTGAAAAGGACTCTATGAATGAATTACTGATGTAATTCTATTCCGTCTGTCTTGTCCTTTGGCTCAACTGTTTTTTTGTTTTTTTTTAATTATGCACAAAAATCTGTGAAGGATTTTTTGGTACACAGCTCTTGCTCTGCTTATTTGGGGACTTATTGTTGTCACTATAACAACATTTGTTCTCACAATATTTCTGCCTCTCCCTCTGATCCTTTTGAATAGTTGGTGCATTGAACCAGTCCAGTTACAACATTGTTGGTTCATAGCAAAACTGTGCAGACATAGAGAAATTTAATGTGGCACTTTACGCACTGCTTTTATTGTTCATTACTCATTTTACAAGGCCAAAGTCTGACAGTATGGCTCAGATGCCTGTCTCTGAAGGCTGGAGCAGTAGGTGGTACTGCTCTAACTTCAGCTGCGTTTGGGGTTGAATTTATGGTGTTATGGATTCGTTTTGTTGTATTTATATGCTAAGCGGCAATGCTTTTGTGATAGATGTGTTAACAATACACAAAAGGAGTACCACAGCTTCTGTTTGTTAAGCCAGCCATCACTTCAGACAGGGTAATTTATTTAGCTCTTGTGTTGTCTTGCGGGTCAAAAGTGACCCATTACCATGTTTATCTGTAGAAAAAATACCCTAAACTATATTTTTCCAACTTAAAATTTTATGACTTTATCTAAATTGACCCCGTCATTAGGAGAAGTGATACTTTTGTTTTTGCTTATATTTCCATGCGGGCTTGTCATTTTTGACTCGTGCATTATAAAAACATTTAATCGCCAGAAAAAAAAAAAAAAGTTCATAGGCCATACACAAACTCTCTCTAATACATACATACACACACACACACCACCCCACACACACCTACCCAACAGGTCCTACGTTTGCACATACTGTCCTACATGGGATCTTCAGCATAAGATGTTGTACAAATTTTTGTGCTGAAAATGTTCAACGTGGGAGCGTCTTCATATAGTGAAGAACATCTTCATGTTATTAAGATTTTCTTGAACATCTTGTGTTGACCATTTTGTGTTCAATGTGGAATGTTCTTCATCTTACATTCAACCTGGGATGGGAAGGACAGAATGTTCTTCGGCTTATGTTGAAGATGTTCATCATCAGAATATCTTATATACCTTATGTTGAAGAGAATATGTTCTTCATCTTGTGTTGAACATCACATATAATTATGAGACACAACATATGAGCTGATGTTAAATTGTTCCCAAAATCAAGCTACATGTTGTTGTTGTTGTTGTTGAGTTACAAGACATATTTTTATAATTTATTTCCTAAAAAAATATTAAGGAATGAACTGTTGAATAAAAAGTTCCAAATTTTTGAATTTATGTTCCCTTTCAGTATACTTAATTTATAATATAATGACAATAATAAACCGTTACTATGTAAAAGAAAACTGCTACAACTCATGGTTTGTGGGAAAAAGAAAAAAAAGAGTGTAATACTGTGGATCGTCTTTTTGTACTGTATAACAGAAATACATGACAAAAAATGAATTAAATTGAGTTGAATTGATAAATAACATATTGTTTCATCTTACAAAATAGACTTTGGATTTAAAATTTAATTTGGGGCTTTTGTTAGGGCAGGTCATTTTTGACCTGTAGGACAAGGGGTTAAACAGAATGTTAGGATTGCACAGGGGGTTAACATCAAACTTGATTTTATGCTGTTGAGGCAGAAATTGGGGTTGCAGTTTGGTAGTTGAACTCAAACAATATGTTTGTTGGGTAGAAGATACTGATGGCTGATGAAAAAATTTTTTAGAGGGGCTGATGTGCCAATAGATTTCCAGTCCAGTAGAAGGAGCATCGAACAGGTTTCATAGCACTAGATCAATGCTATGAACCCTATCGAAAATGGCCTGGACTGTAAGCAGCCTCTACCGCTGCGAAGAGAGAAGTGCTCAGTTGAACGAGGCGGATTTTAATTCAATATTTGGAAATGTGGCTATCTTGCACTGAATGACTCCATTCACTACCTCTGCTGCCACTGCTAAAACTACAGGCAGACTACAATTCTAAAACAGTGCAGAAAATCAACGTCATCCTTCACAACTTGATCGGCGCGGTAGAAATTCTACCAGAGGGCATTCAAATAAACAGGGGAAAGCCCAGACTGTCTGTGAGGAGAGATTTTAATCAAGATGAATTGCTCAGGAAGATATAAGGCTCAGCTATATTGTGGTCTAAATCGTGAGTCCTCATAATCTGAGACAGAGATAAGAGAGTGCAAATGCGAGACCATCAAAAAGTGGTCTGAGACCCAGATTGAGTACTACAACACTGTTGAACAGTATGTTGGATATGAATTTAGCTATCTGAATTAAAAAAAATTGTGGCAAGTCGTTTCAAATTATGGATTGTTCTTTCAAATCAACCCTTTGACAGCCTTCATGACATTGGCCACTTCAGCACTATATTAAAAAAGACCTCTATTGTTTTTACAACAGACAGTGAAGTGGACCTTGACTGCATCATGAACATGCATCAGAGCACAGAGAAGTATTAGAGTGCATTCAGCAAGTCACTATCACCCAAGTGTCATGTTTGCTTCTGTGCCACCTGAAATACTGTGTGATGCAGCAAGAATATAGAGAGCCGGTCCCAGACTGCGGCACACAATGAAGCCTGACAGCCTTTCACATCAGCACGAACTAACCAGCTGTGAAGGGAACACCTGCTGCTGATTAATACAAGATCAGAACAACAGTGGCGTACCTGAAAATTGTTGGACTAATTGCTGAACTAACACCATTAACCCGAAAAGGTTAGACATGGGGGTAAAACACTACATTCTTTGGTGGGTTTTAAATGTCAGAGAAAATTGCACTGTATGATATGAAAAGATGTAAGATGTCTACTCCCATTTTTTTTAATAACTGATTTTATCATTGGTATTACCAGAGTAGAAACTGCTTGTCTGCTTGCTATAATCATCTTGAAATGTGTTTTGCTAAATTACTGTTGTCTGGACTGTAGAAGAAATTTAATAGAGATAAGACCTAAATACTAAAACCATCAAGTTAAATGCAATCACTTCCTTCCACTGCCTCTTTTCTCTTCCCATAAGATCAGCCCAGAGATGAAGTAGGGGCAAGCCTCCAACTTTGTAATGAGTCTACCTTTGACATGTGAACTCCGTTTTGCTCTGTGCATCCCCTATGTCATGAAGCCCAAAAATAATGTAATCCTTCCTAGCCTTGGCTTGCTGTAGCATCTTTTTATGTATTCTCCACTCAGCAAGTAGGAGACACTCTCTGGAGATGCTGCGTTGTGGAATGTACAATTACTTTTATTTTTGTACACATACGTCTACGGGCAACTCTGAATTGCCCTGAACAATTTTCTGGTGGGGTGTCTCGGGATCTGTAGAGGACAAGCTATTACAATAAATCATTATTGATGATACCGTCACAGCTCTTTGAAACAACCTCGCCAAGAGGTATCATTAAAAGTGAATTTTAAAATCTGCATTGATTTAAGTTGGTTAAATTGCTTTTGAAGGACATGAAGTCAGGAGTAAGTGATCTGTCTCGTATTTCTCTGTTGTTAATGCTTTGTTTATAGATTCAAAGCTATTATTGTTGGCTTATGATTGGTAATTAATAAGGGTCTATTTACGAGAAACAAGTACAAGCTTTTACCGTAAATAATCGTGCGTTAAAATAGGACAAAAAATTATTGTTTTCTTCAGCTAAAGTTGCTTGTTCTGGTAAGTTTGACAGTAAATCCTACATCAACTAGTTCCTCGTAAATGAGAACCCTTACTGGCACATTTCTTTAAGAACCTACTCTTAGAACCAGGGTAATCTTTGAGGCCATTCTTATTTATTCCTGCCTTTTTCACTGCATCCACCAGCATAAAAACAAATGACCTAAATAGAAATTTACCCAGGGCAGTATGGGCTGTGTTGGGAGGGAAATAAATTACCCTGAACCTTTAGGGTGAAGTTTATAGACGGAGGCTGCTAAACAGGGTTTAGAGTCAGAATACCCAAAACTGGGAAAGTATGGAAAGCAAATTAATCACAACTGCCCTGTTGTTTTTAAAGCTGATAAGTAATTGTCAAATACCCTTTTCTGACACAAAGGGGAAAAAAGAAAAAAAACTCCTTTTGAGTTATGCTTACGAAAACACAAGTAAAAGAAGTCTTTCACCATTATCCCATAGATTGTTCTTTTGATTAAAAAAAGCCTTTAAACTAAATTATGTTAAAGTAATCTATGACCACTAACTGAGAACACAAGAAATAGATAAGGTGAGCATTTTTTTTCCTATAAAGATCATCTTTGCATGAAAGGGAGTGGGGGTTGGGGGTTATGTGGAAGTAAATCAGTTCAGAGAAGGATTTCTTTTCAGAACCCTGAAAATTGTTTTCCTGCAAACTGTTTTTAAGACCCCAAGAGAAGATGATTCAGTGCTGTTTATACAGATAACTGGTTCAAGCAATAAACAGCTAGTGCAAAGAGCTGACAACAGCTGTAGTTTGTGAGCATAAAGTTTCTAATTGTAATTAAGAAAAAAAAAATCATCCTGATTGATTTAATCCCTAATTGATCCTCTGAGTTGGTATTTTAACTCCCCCCTTTCATCCACCACATTAGTAACACTGACTCAAGGAGAAGGCTTAAGGCCAAACAGCATATTCTGGGTTCAACTATAGATGAAGAAATAATGCTTAGGTAGAAAGACAGACGTTGTCCTTGAAAATATTTCGTTTTTATAGTAGGATAAACCACCTACAGTTTATAAAACTGTAGGTGGTTTTATGAACCACCTACAGTTCCAGCTACAGTAAAATAGCCTGCCTGGCTTGTTTGGGGCTCTGGGGAGATTTTTTCCTGTTTGGCATTGGACATTTTGCTGCTGGTACTTCATGCAGGCTCTATCAGGGCCTGGGTTTAACCTGCACAAGGGGACTGACTGGATCTGCCTGGGGCTGATGAGGCCTTCTGGAGCCAGGTCCACCTGCTGTCAGCTGCTTGTGGGTGCTGAGAGTTTTGACATTTCTCACCACTCAAACATCTGTACACCTCCAGGTGACAAATTCACAAAAATACATCCAACACATATACTTTTACACAAAAGGTCACCACAGCTCAAACACACATGCATGCACCAATCTATGCACAAATACAAAAGTAAACCCAGTGGTTGAAGGTCAAACAAAGACAGGTTTCTTTTAGAGAAATGCTGTATTCACACTTTATTCAAGAAAGTAAATCTCACAATTAGGATTCTGTCTGTGTTGATAGATTCTTTATGTAAAACACAACATTTTAGGGCAACCAGCTATTCTACATAGTATGCCTGGGATGCCAAGACAGGAAAAAAAATACAACACAGTGAATCAACTGCACCTCAAATGGAAGTATGAATGGCTAGATGGCATTATCTTGAGTCAGCTGCTAAGAGTACATTTGGGATGAGTTGTCAGACAAGGTCAGAAAAGCTGAGTGTATAGCATAGCTACTCATGCTAAATACTTACCTCAAAGAACCTGTATCGACTTTACCTATTTTTAGAAACACAAAAAGAAATCAGCTAAACTATACAATCTGTGTATTGCTCAAAACCATTCTAAGAAACAGGACAATGTGTTATCTCCTGGCATCTTCCTCTGACTCTCATTGTTCAAATGAACAATGTATCCAGTACAACTCTTTTATCGTCTACCTTCCTTTCACCACCTGACACTATTCAGGCAATGACTTAGATCTAGCACTCCTTTGTGGCTCCTTTCAGTGCATATGCATCTGACTCCAAGACTAAAGCCCGAGAGTCAAGAGAACAATTTTGTGTTGGAGATCTTTCACCACTCTTTCCTACTTCAGCAGCAGTAGTGGTGTACATAGGGTCCAAAATTGCACTCTCCCCAGTCACACTATTTTTTTTATTTTATTTTATTTTATTTTTGAAGCGCCTCAACGTTTTTTTTTGTTTTTTTTTGTAATTACAATGAAATTAAAAAATGCAGATTTCACAGAAGTCTTGTCTTAAATGGTTGATTACATATCACTATGTGAAATCTGCCTCAATGTGCTGCTGGCGCTGGTCCTATGTCAAACACATCTGCCATGTTCAAAATATTACTCAGTGTGTCTACTTCAGAAAACACCTGTGGTAATCAGCTCATAGTCTACCAATCTAATTAAAATACTGTAGAAAATAAGTAATTCTCTGGAGACCAAACAGAACGTTTTCCATTTTTGTGTGAGAGTGCTTTGATTTGGGAATACTGTTTTTCTAAAATTATGATAATTTTACTTGAAATTTAAAGAGGCGCAAAACCCTTTGAATTATTTAAATTTGATCTCATCAGTCCGGTGAGTATTTGACCAAAAGTTTTGGAGGTTATCAAGACGTTTGTTGGAAAATGTGAGATGGAGCTTTGTGTTTTTTATATGGTTTTGGACTCTACTGCGGACGTCTTTTTGCCTAGTCTCTTGATTTTTGTTGAATCATGAATCATGACTTGAAGCAAGTCCTCAATTGACTGTTTTTCAACAGTCACTCCTGAGATGCTTTACCACTATCCTACTTGTTCTCCAGTGGTGTGGATTTTAGTTGTGTGACTTGAAATCTGTTCAGTCTCGAGTAAAAAAAATTATTTAGGCTCAACTTGACAAAAACACAGTTTTGGGACTTGACTTGGCCCTTAATGCCAGTGTCTCGATACTTGACCTGGACTGGAGTCGCTGAACTTAACTAGTTAATCTTTTATATCAAGCACAAAGTATGTTAGATTGGAACTGCATGTGGCGCCACAAAAAGACTGTGTCTGGAATCCAGCCCATTGCACATCTTTGGCTATTTGCCTGTATTTCCTCCTTTTGTTGCTGTGCTGGAAATTCCCTGTTTTTCAGCATTATCAGGCTAGTAGGTGCATATCTGGACAAAAGAAACTATATGTAATCCAAGCAAGGTATACATTGCACTATACAGCATGTCTTTTTATAATGACGTTGAGGTACTTTCAGCAATATTTTAAATGCAGTCAGAAAGCCACTTTCCAGGACATATCTTTAATTGCAAGTCTTAAGAAAAACACTCGATGCAGTTAGAAACTGTACGGGTCGCCAGAGCTGCCTCAAATGTTAGCAGTGTCTTGGGTGGATGTATGATGTTATTCAATTTAAGAAATTGTTTAAATAACCTCGAAAACCTAAATTCAGACTATAATTATAAACTTTGTGGGTTCTAACTTTTAATAACAGAGGATCATGTCTTTTTTAATGCCAGCTTAATCCTGTTTTTGGGAAGCAGCCAAAGGCAGTCTAACATAGATACACTTGACACCTGTTTGGATTGAGGAAGAGAGACGTTAAAAACAACTCAGATATGCACAGGGAAAGTATGGGCACTGCAAACGTACAGTAGGTTTCGTGTCTTTAACTTATGAACCTGCATAAATGCACAGAAGCATTCAAACTTCTACTCACAACAAATTATTCAAATTTTTGTATTTATTTTACAGATTTATTTTACAGTTCAGAACACAGATGGGGGTTGTCTGGAGTCCACCTGATTTGTATTTGCAAACTAATCACACGCTAATGTGCATTTTGTAAAAGAAATATTGAACAAAGCTTGAAACAGGAAAGTCATTTCAAATGTGCATAAAGTTTTAAACAACTTGCTCGTCATTTCAAAGGTCATGCTTCCTTTGCAGGTATCTTCCTGATGAGAGCATCTTGACTTGTGTTGACTGTGATTGGTGTCATTTAGAGTTTGGTCTGGGTGCACTAACAGGTCCCCATCAGTCTAGTTTAGAGTTACTTGCATCATCAAATAGATTCACACCTGTCATTTGAGTCTGTTCAAACTTTGATCATCTTCACATGAAACGAGGGACTGGATTGAGTGAGGCTAATAATAGCAGATCCAGGAAAAGCAACTGCTCTCGGTTCCTACGAAAGAAGACGAAACGGCTTGTATAATACAGCTGAGCCATATTAGGTTTCAACAACTGGAACCGACTGCACTGGTGAAATTTAATACAAACAGAAGTAAGTATAAAATGTCTAAAACATGATTCAGAAGAGCTATATAAGGTGCCAGATGACCTAGAGTCAGCGATTATTATTTATTTATTTTTCCGCCGCAAAACCAGCAAGTGTAATCATTTTAAATGCGGTTTGATACACAAATTAGCTAGAAAGTGTCTCAGCAAATGCTGTTTCTCATGCTTGATTTAAGAAAGAATGGCTGTTTTATTTCCATAAAACTTAAATGAGCCATTAGGATCGGCCTTGATTGATGGCTCCAGTCCATATGCAAATCTGGCCGCCTCAGCTCTGGTGAAAGATTTAAGAGCATGGCCGCTCAGGCAGGTTGCTCCCAGCTTATAACTGCAGGGTGATAGCCTGCTGCTGCTTCCTCTCAACTTATCATAACTAATTTATGGTCCAGCTAACCCAGGGCATTCTTCCAGTGTCGGACTGGGTAGCAAACTGAAGCCTCTCACAGCTGGCTCACTGACCTGAAGGGGCTCTGGTAGGATATGGAGATGGACCATGCTGAGCCTTTTTGTCCTGGTTCTGATCAGATTGCAGTCTTGAGAGATGTCGTCTTGGGCAGACAGCACAGAATGGCAAGAGTAATAATACCAGTGGTTACCCTACACTGTGGTGGCTATACAATGGTAGTTTGAGTCATTTAAGGATAAATGAAAAATGCACCTTTGGGATGCATGCTTCAATGGGAGTTTGTTTACATATGAGTTGATCATGCCGATCAATTTGTGCCAGCCTGATTAAACCGGATGTTCATATTGGGTATGCTAGAGCCTCAAGTGCACAGGGAGAGAATCTTGAAGCAGCATATTTTCCTCTTTCGATCAAGTGCCGGGTAGATTCACAATGGTGAACAAGATTTATTCCTTTGGCTGATGAGTACAATACAGTCACCTGCCTTTTTTTCAGGCGCATGCTGACACTACATTTTTTTCTGTATTCTAAAAGTTTATACAAAATTGTTTCTTTTTTATTTACAAATTAGAATAAAATCATTTTTTGCTGCTTTTGAACTTATTTTAGGCAAAATGACAGATTCAAATTCCATTCAACAACATTCACCTTTTTACATTAACTAAAACAAGCAGCAGTATATAGACTGTAACATGTCGGATTTAAAAATGTCAAAAAAAAACTTCCATAATATCCAAGCATAATATTCTCCAGTTCTTGTAAAAACATTTATAATTTATCTTGTAACTAAATAGTGATAGTTAGGCAGATTTCTACTAGTGAGTTATTTTTAAATTGCCCTCTGCTTGGCTGCTGTTGTTCTGAACAATAAAGGGGGCTGTGCTTACCTCATTAAATATGATTTTGGTGTGGAGGGCAAGACATTGATTTCAAATGCACATGACATGTCTCACACTGTGAACAGGCTTTTTATGCTTCAGCATAAGGTCAGGGGCATTCAGGGGGAGCTTCCACATTCATTAGCTAATTAAGGGTTGCTTCCTGAGTGGGTGTTGAGGTGTTCTGCTCTGTGCTGCACCTCTCAGACTTCAACATCCTCGATCTACTGAGTTTCTTAATGAGGTTAGGCCATGGGTTTTTCTCATGAAAGACTGCCCAATGTTGAAATCACCCAATTACACGCCTTTACGGAAGGAAAATATATACCATTATGAATCTGATTATCACTAATTAAACCTATGGGATTTGATCAAAATGCAGTGGCAGCATAGATGAGAGTTTTGTTTAATTGCTGTAAACAGAAGATGAATTAAAAGACAAGTGCATGCTTTCTTTAAATAGTCCGCTGCTCTGGTTCTTTGTTAAAGGACCATTTTAAGATTTTATACCAGAATTAGTGGTTGCATTCACATTTACCTACATCATTTACCTATTAGATTACATACTTAGTACACTCCTTAGTGCACTGCCCATGAAAATAGAAGAACAAAAAGAAAGTTGAGTGGAAAAGTGATGCCAGGTGGGGATACATAGCTGAAGAAAGAATGCATTGTGAGAAGTACAGCAACTTTGAAGACAACATGCATGAGGTGTCAAGTGCAAACTCATGTACTGCTGCCCTTTGTGTGAAAATGAAGTGAAGAAACGTCTCCGCGGAGGAAGATTTGAACAAGAAGTTTTAATATGCAGTAAGTTTAATGCAAAGGCAAAAGAGGTTGACTCATAAAACTTTCAGTCTGCTTTTCTTTATTTTTCTGGGCATTAGTTTAATCATTGGTGTGTTTGTAGGATTTTCTTCACCATGGTTGTTTTAGAAATTGAACCTTCCAAAGAAACAGGTCGTGGGGAGGAGAGTTTTTGTGTTATTATTTTTATGATTTATTCTTTCCATCTTATATATTTGAAAGAACATTTTCTTGTGTCTTGGTTAATTCAGTAATTATATATTTTGTGTATACTACTCTGGTAGGTTATGTAAAAACCATGGTGGGTTTGGGTTCTTTGCAAAGTCAATGGATAATTTTGCTGAGATATTTGAAATATTGTACAATACCTCTGCTTTGGGCAGCGGTTTGGTCCCCTCCACCAAGCCTAGAGGCAGCCAGCCACCCCACTCCTCCAAAACATTGTAAATGCATAAAATGCTAAAGAACTGACATCACCAGCAATATCCTATCTAATTATGTGCCGATGTATTCCAGGTTAGTTCTGGGCAGGACTTTCAAAAGATTACATATCATTATTTGATCAACGCATAAAAAGGTTTGACATTTAAAGTTCTACGAGAAAATGTCAAATAAGTAGTGTTGATAAATGTTCTCCTAATAAAGCAGCCAGTTAACACTGTTTTCACCTCTGCAGCAGAAACAAGGCACCTTTGACATTCAAACCTAAGTTATCATAATCTGCTCTGCATAGGCATCTCAAATCATTGCTTATCACCTACTGTTATTATTTGTCCTTTGACTCTGCTTGTGTTCAGAAAAACAGTTGCACTCGAGCAGTTTCCTAGGGACACAGACAGATGATAGGCAGAACAGTGTTGACACAGCGACTGTGTCTGCTCGCTGCCGAGGTGTCAGACTCAAACGAGCAGTGACTTTGCTGAGATAAAGAGAATGCTACTGACTGATGGTGGGCCTGTACCAACAAAGGTTGCATCAAATCTGCAGACACTTTAAGTTCTCTGAAGACTTTGCAAACATCTGAGCACTTGTTCTCCGCTATGAGTAAAACATAATTTATATAATACTTGAAATATCTTGAAATACATTCCAACATTTGTTTAAATACATTCCAAACAAGCACTACTGTATGGGCTGTTAATGTCTGTTGAAATTCTCAATATTTTTTAGCATGCATGCTAATAGTCTAATCTATAAAGTAGTCAGAACAATTCAATGAAATAAAAAACTCCTTAAAAGCTATCAGCTAGGGATAAGACATGGTGCAAAGGTCTAAAAGTCTGGAATTGAATTCTGGATGGCTGCATTGGGGACCAATCCAAACACCTTGGTGCCCAGTGCCACTGTGCCAGCTGCAGTCCCTTGACAAACATTTATAAAAATCTTTGTACTTTTATTGCTGAAAATTTTGCCCAAGAAACATATTTTGATTACTACTTTTCTATTGAGCATTTGCAGGTCTGTATAAATTATAATTAATGCTTAAGTTGGTTTACACTAACCTGAACATAAATGGAAATTTTCACTTTAGGTTATACCTAAAGAATTAACAGTGCTTGGTTAAAATAATCCTACAGGACAGGAACAAACATTGTGATTTTTCCTGTTAGCTTAGCTTTGTTATATAAGAAAGAGTCATTTCTCTATTGCCTCTTATGGTATCTATAAAACCACAGTCACACCTTCACACAAGCACAGTCATACATCACGGTATCTGTGACTTTTCTTCTCCTTAGTGGCGATCAATAGCCTGTAGGATAAAGAAACCCCGCTGTAGCTTGCACAGCTGTGAAGGCTTGGGGATGTGAAGGGTTGGAGACAATAAAGCTTGAGTAGGTAATGCATGGAATATGATCACAATACAGTTTTAGCAGAGCTACATTTAGTCAATGTGCCTGGGATGATTTGTCCTTTGGATGACATCCACATCTGCCTTCAGACTATCATAGATTTCATGTTGATCAATTGTTATTTCAACTTATGAAATGTTTACTTATCTGTTACATGTTCAATGTAGCCAGATAGTTTCAAGAGAACTAATATATGCTGTTTTAAAAATGTACAAATTTAAATAAGTTCTTAAAAAAAATTAACCTTTACCTCTTTAATTCTGCTGCATTATGAAATATCCTCAAGTTGAACATGAAAAATCTTCATAGACTAACTACTAATTATCTCCTCCGATTTCAGGCAGCAAGACATTTTATTGTTGTTCTGAGAAGCAGCACTACATTACTCCTGTAGAGATCAAATGAAGAGTGCCCTGCCAAGAATTACTATAGAATTCCATAGATGTGCTGTTATCTTCCCACATAACTAGATGTCTTGAAGAGTCTTTGATTTTGTTTTCGCAATTAAGCTTGGTTGCAGAATTGCTCGATGTGTCACTGAGTCAAGTGTTTGGTCACTCACAGTCTTAGCGCACTGACAGAGGGATGTGAAAACATTATGTAAGAACAACAAGACAAAATCATATACTTAAGCATCAATATTTCAAGAACAGCTTTAAAATGACTGTGATTGATCCCAATAGGGGTGCAGCACCAGACAGAAAGGGGCCACTGATTGGCCTGGAAGCATTTGAGTCTGATTTAACAAAGAACCTCCACAGAGTCTAGGCTAATAAAGACTCCTTGTACACTGAAAAATAAAGCTGAGCACTCAACTTCATCACAAGATATCTAGACTATAAGAAAACTATAAGGAGTTGTCACTTCTATAGTTGCTGGAGAACCTTGCCATAAAAACGACAATTATATGTTTGCTACAAATGTATATTTGTCTTTTTAAGCCATTAACCTGTGGTGTATTATTAGAATGTAAACCTTTAGATTTGTAAAAGTAAATTTTCAGTGTGGATTTGACTAGTCTATATATTGGGGTGTGTCTTTGTCTATGTTAAAGTCTTAAAAATAATACATAAGCCTCAAACATAAAGAAGACTTTGATCATCGCAAAAGACTGCGAAAAAATATGAAATGAAAATGAAAGAAATGAAGCAATAACATTGGAAATAAAATGGGAAATTCAATCATTGTAATAATGTTAAATGAATACTGTTCAAAATTTATATAGAAACAAATAAGTTGGAAAAAAATCTTATTCTTTTATTTTTTTGGATATGCTACTCGGCATATTAATTACTTTGTCAAGCGGTTATTGCCATTTTCGGAAGCTTCTGTCCTCCATGCCATTTCATAAGAAATGAAGGGTTTTTTTTTTAAACCACAACCTAAAGTAATATATTATTAGAGCATAATATTCTATTCTGGGTTTGACTACCTTATAGATTAAGGCGTTTACATTTGCCTTCTGAGGTCAACTTTAGAAATTTTGGAGAGTGACATTCTTTATTGGTTTTGCTTTGTCATGGAAGGTCATGCCAATTGTGGTACTGCACTGTGATCTGTGTACGTCGCTCAGTTGTGTTTGCTTTCTTGTGTTATTATGTATAAAGACTGACAAGAAAACAGGAAACAAAAGAAAAACAAAATCTCGGTATAGATACTTTAGGAACTTCTTTAAAGTTGCTGTAATTGTACCCACAGGGCAGTAGTACAACTTAGGAAACAAATGGCATGTTTACTATGGCTATATGTTTCTGGGTATTTAATTTTGAACCTAAAATTAAATAGGTTCAGAATTATTAGAACCTGTTTTTAAGGAGAAGGTTAGATTAATCTCAAACTGTTTTTAATTAAAAAAATATAATATAGACTAATCTATGCTAAATAAATCTATACAAATAAGCTGCAGATTGCTGATGTAAACAAACTGACCTTACTCGAGTGACATGTAAAACAAAACTTTCCATTCCAGTTTTGGACAATACACAAATTTCAATGAGGCTAAGAAACCACTTGATTTATTTATCTTTTTTAATTGACAAGTTTCCATTGAGCACATTTATTTTTGTAACTTAAAGTTGTGCAATTTTGTGGCCAATTGAAATGCAGCTATTCAGAACCTCTTTAGTGTCTTTGGCTGTGTGCCTGTTTCCCTCTGAAATAGATAAGACTCTGAATCAGTAGATTGTGTTTTTGCAATGAACCATAGATACTTTCCTTGATACAGTACTGTGATTAACCTGTTTCTGACTCTCAGGGGAGATAGACAAAAAAAACTGTGTTTGTATGTATGTATATGGTTTTGAGCATTAATGAGCTTTTAGTCTTGCCTAGTTTGTTACAATTCCACACCCTCAATTATTAATTTTTGTCCCTTGTCAAATATCTTATTTAATATTTTCTACAATACCAAATTTGAGTTGCACATGTCAGTATTGCTATAATATGTTGAGACACTGCTGTGTTGCAGTGCACTTAATATTACCCTTCAAGGCAATAAGTGTCCCTTGAATGTTGTCCTTGAGGCTTATCAGTGGCCAAGATAAAATAATTTTGACATATCTAATTTTACTTTTAAATGCATTGTTACAATAGACTGTGCTTACAGACATTCACCTTGTTAATAACCATGCCTCCCATTGTTTGTTTGATAATACGTATATCTGAAACACTAATGTGGTGTGATGGATATCAGGGTGATTTAAGCTCTTTTAGAGCCCCAGGGGTTCCCTGGTTAGACTGTGCGTGAGTGTGAGCACGTTTCATATTTGTTGCGTCTGCCCTGGTAGCTGCATGGTATTTTATCAGAAAACTTAACATTGACTTCTGCAATTCCCTTGGACCTGAAGGTCTGGCAGAAATATTTATACAGTAGTTACCTTGCTGGTACCATGCAGTGATGTATCATTAGTCACCTGGCTTCTGTTGATTAATCTAAAAATATATCTAATGTTGAGTCTTTTATTCCTGTTGTTGCCTCAGGCATAATGGAGATGTTCAATTGCTAGACTTTTAAAGTAATATTTTTTGTAGTCACTTGGGCATTAACATCCCCTAAAAAATTGGTCATATGTTTTGTTTGTTGTCAAATTTGTTTCATTCAACTCCTATCTTTCGATACCCCAAAATCTGTGAGTTGATCACTGAATAATTAATTCATTAAGAGAGATAAATATGAATAGACTTTTATTCTAACAGCAGCCAGTTGCATCATTATCTTTTACTATTTACAACTTAAAAGAAACAAATCATCCCTATGGGAGAAAACATTTTTCTCTGATATAAAATAAAAATGTTCAAATCCACTTGCAGTTGTTGCAGTCAAAGCTTCTCTTTTGACAGCCATGTAGAAATAACAAAGATTTTCAAAAGAGCATATTTATTCACAAAGCATTTCCACTGCAGTGGATTTTTCCATAACAATTTTCTAGATTACTGTTCATATTCTTTATTTGAATGAATTAACACTGCAAAAAACTGCCAAGGGCACAAATGTAATTGCAGTGTAGGTGGTAAAGCCAAGCAAATATTAAGCAAATATTGATGGATTTAGGAGCTTTGTTAAAAAATTAAAAAAAAGAAGTCAAATGTGTTTTTCATTATCCTTGAACTGCTCATTTCCCTCCAAGTGAACAGTCATGCACAGTTAGTATGTCATTATTGGAAATGGACCATTAATCTTTGGATGATTCATCAGCTAATGTCTTAAAACTGAACCTGAGAAACACAGGCTCTAAAATATCTCCATAGTAGTAGGGTTGTGTCATTGCAAAACAAAGAGCTTTCCACCACTGAGGGCTGAAGGAATACCGGAAGGTATTACGAGTAACAGTCTCAGACAGCTGAAATTAAAGTAGGAACTACAGTGATCTTCTGTTGTGCAGGAATAAGCAGAAAGAATGTGGGTGCTTTGTGGAGAACTGGGAATTTTGTCCTTAATATCTTGTGTTCCAGCTTCTTGTTCTGCAAAATTCCTGCTCTCTAGTAGATTTATCATCCAGGGAAAGATGGCAACACAGGGCACCAGGGTCAAAAAACAAACAAACAAAAAAAACAGGCCTGGATGTGCAGTAAATGATACTCTGAGTATGTTCTGTCTTGCATTAGAATTTTCTGCAATCATGTCTATGTCCAACCTTATTTGTAATCTTTTGTGATATAGTTTCAAAAGTATTTTTCTTCTCTTTTGAAGATGGTGGTGATTCACATTTAGTATGTTAAAACAAAATTTTTACTGTGATGTTGAATTGTTTGCCAAAAATGTGTCTCATCATGAAGTCAAGAAGGTGCTATTTTGTATCCATACATGAGCTCAGACCTTCCTTGATATCTAAGTAATAAACTAGTTGTAGGTGCTAATTAGCTAAATGTCAGTGCATTAACAAATGGAAGTAGTTATTTTGATTAAATTACCTTTCAAATCACTCAACTAGGACAGAAAGATTATGTTATTCAGTGATTTATCTTGCTAATCTTGCTAATCTTGCATGAAAAAAAACAGCAAAGAAATAGCTGAACATATTGAATCAAGTAGGATTTGACTATTTAAATGTTCCGCGCAGAAAGAAAAAAAAAAAGATGCCCCTTTATGATCGGGTGGGCTGTGCTTCGGTGTATTTTTCTGGCAAATGTGCCCACACACCCACGCGCATGCATGCAACCATACTCCCACATTCAGTTTCATCTTCCTTCCCTTTCTCTAACTCTGGAATCCTCTTACTTCTCTCACAGGCAATCTCTCAATCCCTCTCTTTTTATTAACTTCCTCCTCTTCTCCAGCCCCCTGTCTTCAACCTGCTATTTTTTTTTTTTTCTAGTCTTCACTTGTTCCTCCCTTCTCTCTCGCAGCCAGTGTGTTTTTGACCAGCTCTCTCTGGGGGAGGATGTGTCTCTGTGGCTCTGCAGATCAGTAAAGGACATCCTCTCAGTTTAATTCAAGTCAACCTCGGGCTCCTGGTGCTCCAAGACGCAGCATGTGTGACAGCTCCACAGAGACAGCCAAGAGGAACAGACCAGTCTGATCTGCGTGTACACGTGCGTGGATTTGTACATACTTGAGAGAACTGGAAAACATGTTTGGCCAACAAAAGGAAGTCATTTTTTTGAGATGTGAGAACATGTTCCTGGTCCTCATGTTTGTTTGTTTTTTAACTTTTCTGAGTTCTACTGGTCAGGTTTAGAGATACGGTGGGAATTTTGGTAAGAAATGTACAACTAATGGGTAGGGTGAGGGTAAGAGTTACTCCAAGTCATAGATGAAGTTGCTAAAATGAATGGCTGTCAATACAACGTACAAAAATGTCAAAAATGTGTGTGTGGGGTGTAGAATGTTGGTGATAGTCGGTGAGACGGGATGTGTATTTTATTCAGGCATCTTTTTAACACCCCTTTGCAGTTGGTATGAGTTAATTTCACCCTGACAGCAATCAAGGCCATATATAAATCTGTGATGAGGAGCTGCCATGTTGATTAATCTGTGTGAATGCAACTCATATTTATTGGGAGAGGTTGGTGCTACTTTATAAATCATTACATAACATATGTGTTTGTTCAATTTTTATTTTGTTTTGAAAGGTCAAAGTAGGGAATCTAAATGATCCTGAAGGCATTATTGAACACTGCCCTTTTCATGTGTGTGATGCACACAAGGGATTTGCCTTCAAGCCACAACATGTCAGGCTCTTCACATTAATATTGCATAAAAGAGAACATTTAAGGCAAAGGAGTCATTCAACAAAAATGTGCACCCTCAAGCTGTAAATATTTTTCTGGCATTTGCAGACTGCATAATCATTAAAATTGACAATCATAATTATATAACTACAATACTATTTTTATTTAATTATTATTATGGTTATATGTTTCACAAATATTAGTATGTAGATTTTTTTTTATTACTCAGTTTTATTTTCTGCTGGCATTTAACTACTTTTAGACCCTTCTGAATTGTTTTCTCGTGCGAGAACATATAAAAATAAAATTTACACATATTGCAACCTCCGCAGTAAGGTGACTTAAGAACTTCACTGCTGCTTTCTCTAACTAATTTTCCATCTCTTGGATAATGTATTATTCTGTAATATAAGAATAATACATTCATGGCAGCTTCAGCTGAGAGCTGAAGCTGCCATGAACGTCTGATTTAAAACCTATTACAGTAGTAGAAGTGGACCACCATCATTCTTTGGCCATTACAGGTGTTGGTTATCTTGGAAATCAAATATGAATCACAGAAAAGATAAATAAAATGTAACGCAAGCAAAAGGACTATAAACGTAAGTCCTTTACTTAAAACAATGATTACAAAAATGTTCAGCTTATGATCCCCAAAACTCCTGGAGACTTATGATCCTGACTGTTGATGTCCTACACATGCAGTATCGCAATAAAACGGCAAATGACAACATAAACAGAATTAACTGCTTATATGGAGTTTAAAAAAAAAATCTATTTACACAATTTTTTCTCTGTTGCAATATAGTAGAAATGTTTTAAAGATTGTTATTTTTTATTTATTTTGTCAAAAAAACACCCCTTTAAAACCACAAACTTGTGAATTTGTAATCCTGTCAAGGTCCTAACCCCAACGTTGGGGTTATAATTAAAACACAGTTTGACGTCAACATTCCCCTATTGCTGTATTGTATATTTTTCTATACATATAATATGTCAATAATATGTTGTTACAATAATTTGGCCAGAGCAACACACTTTCTTTAACAATATGGGAATAATAAGATTTTGACAAATTTTTGGCAATATAAGGGTTGAGTAGAGATATTGCAAATGAAAAACACCTGTAAAATACATATTGCAAATTGTTTTAGGATATGTTATTCTCTCCACAAGTCTGGTCTTTTTTATGTTTGATTTCCTCAAATCAATAAACATCGTAGTTTAGTGAGAGAAAAGGGAGGATCAACAAAATCAATATTTTTAAGGTGACCCTGACTGCTGCAAAGTCCCATGAATGCTATAAATACACATCTAAGTACAGTATCTGCTTTGCTGCTGGTGCTTGAAAGAACAAGTCTTACATTATCCAGACACTTTTATGTCTTTGCACATATGTCTGCACAACAAGTTTTTGTGCAATCTCTTTATGGTATCTTCCACACTCACACAGAGCTAATATTGCCACCTGGTGGATAAAGCATATACTATTTAATCATCACATCTTTTTCTTTAAAGCAACAAATCAATAAGGATAACCTTTCACATGGATGATGACATATTTCACATGAAGCATATGTAATGTAGTGCAGTATAAAATAACTTTTAACCAACTCTGAGCCTATATGGACATATTAACACAAATCAGCAACACCCTGTCACACTACTCCAGATGAATCTTTTGTACTTATAAGTTCAATCTAATTTTTATTTTTTTTTTCCCCCACTTTACTGGTGGATCTTCTCAATAAAAGTTGACCCTCTCTGGTCATGTCTGTGTGACATTCTTTTATTTTATTTGTCACAATGGTCTCTGAGTCACTTGTGGCTTTCTGTTAGCTCACCAACAGTCTCTGTTAGCGTTTACGATAAATTCAGCAATTATGGATAAGGTTCTTCCCATTCTCGGTTTAATGTTACCTTGAATTAACATAGAGCTAGTTCCTGCTGAATGGTCACTTTAGTCTTCCATCATCATCATAATGACACTGGCTGTGTCATCATGTTAGTGGATGGTTGAATTTTGGCAGATTTAAATTTTTATTTTTTTTTAAATAAAATTACTTTGCCCTACTTTCTGCGTTTGAAGCTCATATTTTAACCTGGTTGGTATTGATTTGTTTTTGTGTAACTTGGCAGGGTGGTATAGATCTACTTGCTTATCAAAAGCTCAGCAGGGCAATGTGGTGATGCTGTGAGGCTTAGTTGAGCCACATATAGACCGGAGTCAATGTCTGCAGCTTTAACAGTGGCTCATGAATTTGAACCCCCACTTTTCTGCAAACCACAGTATGTAGAATGCCATGCATGGTAAAGACTGATTTGCCATGTGTCATGGCATACTGTAGTTCTGATATTCTAATCAAGCCATTTCAAGTTAGCTTGAGTATTGATTATCCCAAAATAGTTTTTTTCCCCAACATCTGTATTTACTTTGAGCCAGGCTGCTATTGGTACATCAGCTAACACCATAGGCTATTTGTTTTATCATCATCTCAATGTCCTTGTTAATTCCCTGCAAGAAAGCAGACTCTCTCACCCTTCTTTTAAACTTTCCACTGCCGATATGTCCTTCATGTATCGACAGCATTAAAGCTTGTGGGAACATAACGCTACCATTTTTTATTCGCCTGGCATCCACAATGCTGGGGTTACCACTGACATTTTAAAACAGTGGAGATGAACCTGCTGACCGACCTTCATGGACAACATTACTTGTAGCTGCTCTGGAGATGGTGCCAGTGACAACCATGTGCCTTCCTGGGTGTGGATAGACATCCTCATCATTGGGCACCACTGAATTCATGGTGACATCTTATTTTGATTATTTTTAACAATAGTAACAGTGGTTGGTTATCTGACTTCAGTGTGGAAGAGGAAAGTCCATGCACACAGTTATGTAACTGCTCTAATCCATAAGCCATTCCGAAGCATGTTTTTTCAGTCTTTACATGTCTAAATATAAGCCACTGTCTTATGCTTGCTTTTTACAAGGTCACGCAAACAGGCAACTCTTGAACTTATTCATGTATTTATTCAAAATAAGAGTCTCAAACATTATGTCGAGCCTAAACCGCTATCTTTTAGAGCTAGGGGTCACACTAACGGGTTGAAGGAGAAATATTGTGGTTTTCTTTTTTTTTCTTTTTTTTTTTTAATATTGCAACATCTCATGCTGTACAATTTTGTTATACTTGCAGGTTATGGATTATGCTATGCCACTTATTCTTTAGTAGAATTATTGTCAGCCAGACAGACATTAGTCAAAGCCATAACTTGTGTTTGCACTTTACATTTGACAGTAAAATACTCTGGATCCCAGAACTGATTTAGCAGAATATTTCAACTTGGGCTATTTTTACTGAGCAGTTTATGTTGTGTGATATTGCGCGCACTATGTTTTATGTGATATTCTATGGATGTATTTGCCAACATGCCTTTTTTCAGCCAAAACTTTCTGAACTATACAGGAAGAGGTTGAAACTTTAGATTCTTCATACCCCGGGCTGTCCAGTTACACAGTCAAAGTATTTCTTTTTAGTGCAGCAATGAGACAACAGAGCCTAAAAGCAATTTAACAGCTCAATCTATTTTTCCCCTCTTCTTCACACACCTCTCCATCTAATCATTTACTGCCTCACTGTCTTAAGATTATCTGCAGCTTTAACATCAGCAGATCAAGCTCCCACCATTTTGCTCTCTGCTCTATCTGGTACATGCACATACATATCAATCTCAAATAGTATTAGAGCAGAGGAGGTCGTTGTAGGCTGGGGAAGCAATTGGATCTGTGAGATAATTTTGTCTCGGTGATCAGAGAATAATTCCTCTAGATTTCTGGGGCAAACTGTAACTTCCAATGGACAGCAAACAGGACAGAAAGCTGTGAACAATCAAAAACAATAGAAAGAAAGATGCCAAGAGTGTAAATACTATCATTGTTACCACTGTTCCTTTAACCACATTTTTTGAAACTATGAGTTTTCAATATAGCTGCAAAGTAGAGACTATGGTGTGACAGTTGAAAAACATGAACAAAAGCATAATTGTCAAGGTCATCTCTGATAGCTTTACAGGATAAAACTATCCTGACACAATGGGAAAACAATTCTGGATGGATTTTTCACTGCTTCCACCAAAAAAAACAATATTTTTACTTCATTGTTCTCTTACACGCTCTTTTGATTTTTGGTACACAAAAACAAATCATTAAATGAGAAGGATGGCCCCGGTGACTTGTATGGAAATGTGTTCCCCACAACAACAATGAGAACAAAACAGTACTCACAAGAAGGAGCAATCACAGGCCCCTCCTTCAGTGTTCTTCTGTCCTCCTGTGCTTCGGATACTATCACCAGCTTTTGTCTCGAGCTTGACTGTAGACGCTTCTGTATGCGTAGCAGAGATGTTCGCAGCTCAAGATGGTCAAACTCAATGGAAGATGCGTCATGAGTGACATCCGAAATCTCCCTACGGTTTTACATTCTCAGACCCGGCCCCTGGAGAAACAGGAGCACAAAAGAGAGACAGAGAGAGCAAGAGAGTTGTGAGTAAGAATGGGCCTCCTCTTCCACATACAATGAAGGCATTGAAAAAAAAAATGGAATGAGCAGGATGGCAGCTGGGAGGAGACGCTGCCATACTATAACAGCCAGTGGGTCATTGTCAGCCCTGTGGAGTGTGACAGATTTCTGTGTTTGTATCTGGACAGCTGTCAGTGAAGATAAACACCGAGAGTTAGTTTTTTGCCTACGTTACACACTGCCTCAGGCCTCGTTCACACTAGACCACAGCAAGACAATATCAACCAACCAGAACTTGGACAGATCTTTTAGAGTTCTTGGGGTGTGTCAAGAATGTAATGTTCTCCCCATTACTTGTGAGAAATGTTAAGCATTCAACTACAGTGGTAAGACTGTGGAGGTTCATTATTGTGGTAACGGCATATTTGAGTTCTCTTTGGAGGATCTTGGGAGCACCAGCCAAGTTTAAAATAACGTCATGGCCACAGTCTGGCAATTCTTTAGGTAAAGTGGCTGTCTGCAGAAAGGTGTGTCGTGCTCTCCATGACTGTTTACCAATATCTTTAGACTGAAGTGTGAGTGGCATCCCCAGGTGGTCTGGAAGATGTGTGCAGATATGAATGTCCTTCGACCATATGACCAGGCATCAACTGTTTGGCTTTGGATGACGAGCCTCAAAGCAAATCTCCTAAAGCATCCAAAACGAACTGTCCATAATCTCCTCACCAATACACACACACAATGATTTGGCCTCTTATACAGAGATGCGCTGGGCTCTCCTGCATCCTCTCACTCTGCCAAAAAAACTGATAAAAATTCCTATCATTTTTTCTTAAACATTGAGTCTGAAACTGATGCTGGAGGTGCAAAAATCTCTTTCATTTAAACACAATTTCTGTAGATTGCCAGGAAACATTTTAGTTCACATGTAATACAAGCATTAGTGATAGACAGCTTTCTGAAAGAATGTTTGTAGCATCAGGGTACCCACGAATGCAAGCTAGATTAATGTGTTTTAGATTTGCTGTAATCCGTCATTTGGTCATACATCCCAAATACCACAAGGCAATCCTTATCGGCTGTGATGGAGGAATAAAGGAAAAGTGATGGGATATTTATTTTTTCCTTTAATGCAATTTTAAAACATCAAATACACATTTCTAAATACTTATTATAAATGTCTGGATGTGTAAATGTTCTTTTTAGCCTCTGACATACATGACTTAAAGTTATCTTAGGATACTCATTAGTCAAAATGCCCATTCTGTCCTAAAAACCTCCCAGATGCATGTCATCAAATAGCAGTGTGACAATTTATGCAGCATATCAGCTAATAATATTTGCCTTTAATGTAATGCGTATCCTCTGGCGATAACTTCATTATAAAAAAAATTCCATTTGGGAGAAATGACACAAACATACCAGCTGCAATGCACTCTTACTCCAACACAATTCCTCTGCATGACTCCCTCAGCTACCGCTCTCCATTATTGATGAGACTTCCTCTGTGGGTCTCATCTGCCACTGTGCTGGCGGCAGTCGCTTGTGGGCAGCCACTGTGGATGAAGAGGGGGACCAGCTGATGCCACGCGAGGAAAACCAAAAGGGGTGCTCACATTAACAGCCTAATGACAGGATGTCATCTAACGCTGCATGCCACATTTGTTATTGGTTTAATCTAAATTCAATGGGGTCGTCATAAAGGGGGAAAGTAATTACCTTCAAATCCACAGGGGAATGGCCTTTGTATGAGTCCATCTGAATTGTGAATACTCGACCTGAGCAGCATGACTTAAGCATACTCTGCTGTTCCAAATCACAGGAAAGGAAGAAATCATGTGGGGAATGATTGTAGGGCAGAGCAAGGAAAAACAACTTACAAGGTCATCCTTTTGGGTAAACTAAAATGTTTTATTTATCATGCTATATGGCAACAAAAGCAGACAAAGACGAACATTTCTGCAATGTCAGCTGTCGTAAATGTATTAGGTACTACACCCACTATCAGCTCAAGGGACGCTGAGGAAGGTATCAAAACACTAAACACCTGCCCCTCCCTCATGACAGGGAGCAATATATCACTCCACCACCAATGATATTATTTCATGTTCAAAACACGGTTGGTATAGTATCTCTATCACATCTTCCCCTCAGCTGCAGCTTTATCAGGGCGGATCCTGCATGGTTATTAAATCTGAACATAAGAGTGAGGAAACTTTGAAATGAAGGAAAAAAGATAACTAAAAATGCATTAGAAAATTGAAATATGTTTTTTTTTTTAAAACAGTAATAAATGGAGTGTGAACAAACCAGGGAATACAAATGAGAGTGTATATCAAGAATGAAAGGATTATGAAGTTTCCTGCAGGTTTTTCCAATATGGAGACACACTCCAACAAGAATAATCATTTTATAAGGTGGAAAAAAACAACAAAAGTAGGCACAGGATGTCAGGCTGTGCCACTGTTATGTACTAACCAAAAATCTCTTATGCTTTGCTTTGGTTTATGTTTTCTGCTTACATTATTTAAGATACCAGTAGTGCAAAAAACTAATGGATGTTTTTATGATGAAATAATACTGTTACGGCCCCTGGCCTCTTGAGGCTGTGCAGGCTTGTTTTTTTTCATGCAGGTTCAACTGATGGCATCATCCTCTGATTGGCTGCAAGCACTACACCTCATTGGATCAGCAGA
>CAEGAD010034315.1:0-15548 GCA_903067055.1 Poeciliopsis paucimaculata
TAAGGTTTATTAATCCCATGAAAATAGTAAAATGCTCTTCAAATGACTGGAAATGTGTAGTTTTGAGTAGATTGTATATTAATTTCCAGGGCAGCAGACCCCACTGTGTCACTCCACAGCTGCATGTGTCTCATTAATGTTAGCAGATGTTGGGAGGTATGATGTGGTCTGATTCTGTTTCATATATATATACAGCTCTGGAAAAAATGACCAGTCCTCTGATTTTACTCTTTATAGCTACATGTTTAAGTAAAATGAAGATTGTTGAACTACTGACAACATGTCTCTGAAATTACAAGCAAAAACTTAGAATTTATTTTCAGAAAGTGAGAAAAGGTCAAAATAGTAAAAAAGATGCACTGCTTTCAGTCCTTGGATAATGCAAAGAAAACGAGTTTAGATTCATTTAGAAACAACAAACTAATGTTTTAACTCAGGAAAAGTTCAGAAATCAATATTTGGTGAATAACCAGGAGGTTTTTAATGGGTTCAGTGCAGAGGATCTTCATTTCTTCCAGACCTGCATGTAGTTATTAACAGTTTTAGTTGGACAAAACTATTACATTTCTTATGTGAATGTATGTAAATAAGCAGAAAAATGCACCAATGAATAACTTCTCTTGGACCTTAGCCCTGCTGGGGGCTGAGCAGCCCTAAAGGTCAGATCTTAGAATCCTCCTTGCCAGAAGCAGAACCAGAACCATCCGGACTGGATCCTGCTCTGATTCTGTTGTTTGTTTTATATCCAGATAATAAAACAAACATTTAGTTTATTTTATTGACTCGCAGATCTTGTTAATAAACCTCAACGTGTGAAAATCCGCAGATTTGAACTCCAGGTGAGCACGTTCCAGCTCCCCGCCCTCTGATTGGCCCGCGCTCCCAGGCCTCCTCTCATTGGCTGGTGCTGCTGTCGCTCCCCGCTCAAGCCCCGCCCACCGAGCACAGAAATGCCAGCGCGCGGAGCCGCGCGTCACCAGACGGATCTGCGCTCGCGCTGACGGAGCGTCTCTGCCGCGGAGCCAGAAATGATCAGAACCCCGCGGACTGGACCCGAACCCGAACCCAGCCAACATGGATGTGTGTAGAACCCTGCTGTGGGTCCTGCTGCTGAGGCGGGTCCAGGTCTGCCAGGCGGAGGAAGGTAGGTTCCGCTGGGTCGGTCCGGTTCGGTCCGCTCCGGAGCTGCTGGTTCTGACCCGAACTGGGTCAGGAGAATAGGTGCTCGGTTCGGTTTGGACCGGTTCTGGTTGAGTTTAGCTGCTGTGAGGCTAAAGTTGAAAGGTTCGGTCCAGAGGAACAGAAAGTGTTCCCGGGACGGGTTCGGGACTTTTCTGTGGTTCCACTGAGGTCCAGATGCCGGGCGGTTCGACCAGCAGGACGGGTTGGGTTTCTGGCTGCAGATCCAGATCAGAACACCGAATCCTCCCTGATCCGCTCGGAGTTCTGTTGGACCTGGAGGTTCTGGAACCAAAAGAACTTTCAGAACCTTCAGAATCAGGGTGAGCGTCGTTCCGGGCTGAGATGATGATGATGATGAAGGATTCAGATTTGGGATTTTTTCTGAACAGAAGCAGCTGAACACACACACACCCCCACACACACACACACACACACCCCCACACACACACACACACACACACACACCCACACACACACACACGCAGCTTTCTGTCCGCAGAGACAACGGACCCGCTTGTCCTCCAGAACCCCGAACAGAACCTGGACCCGCCGCCGGATCCTCAACCCGATCCGGATCCCTGAACATCAGGGAACGTTCCGGGTTCGGATCGGCGCGCCGGTTCTCTTACTGATGATGAAGGAGAGCAAACCGGTTCTGTGGGTTCTGTTCGGACCCCGACCCGTCTCTCTGGGTTCTGTTGTCTCTATTCTGGCGGAGTGTGTGTGTTTTAGTGTGTGTGTTTTAGTGTGTGTGTTTTAGTGTGTGTTTGGAATCAGGAATGTTGGGATGTTGATCCGACTCTTCTTTGTTTCTCCTCATCTTCATCTTCCTCCTCCTGCCCAAGAGCTGACTTAGCACACATCTGTGTGTGTGTGTGTGTGTGTGTGTGTGTGTCCAGCCCGCCTCCCTCCAGGTCTCCTCTCACCTCACTGCTAACACACCTTGGCATCTCATCGGGATCTCATTTACCCCCCTCCTCTTCCTCTTCCTCTTCCTCACCTGCAGCTGGATGATTTTTATCAGAGGATGAATCAACATCTACACTGTAAAAAATCTGTTGGTTTCTGCTTATTCTAGAAATGAAATAAACCAATAAAAAACCTTCATGGTCACACAGGAGCCGTTTAAACTCAGCGGTTCATAAACTAACAGGGTTTTTTATTCTTATTGTCATTTATGTAACTTTTTAAACGCCGGTAAATGAAACTTGATTTTATTTAACTTGATTTGATTTGATTCCAAATGTTCTGAGATTTTTGCTGTGGAAACTAAACATAAATTCTTGGTAATATTTTAGTTTTTGCATCCAGGAGGGAAATAAATCCATCAGAGCTTCAATCTGAGCTCAGAGGAGAAGCTGCAGCTTCCATCGTTCCACCAGAAACAGAAACGTTTTCCTAAAGCTGCCGGTTTCTGAACGCAGAGAATCAGCGGGTCGGTTCCGGTCCAAACTGAAATGTGAGCAAAGTTTTCCGTCTTTCACCTGGAAAGCTCAGGTTGAACGTTCAGGACTTTATTTGTTCGGAGTCAGAATCGGTTTACCTGTTTTCATTGTCAGGTTTTCACATCTACAGGATGGAAACATGAAGCAGGAGCAGAACCGGGTTTGGGTTCTGGTTTGGGTTCCAGGTCAGGAATCAGAGCTTTGTCTGTTCACTGAAACGCTGAACGATTTGTTCGGGTCGCACACGAAACCTGACAGCAACCGAGTTCATGCTGTACGATGGAAAGTCTGGTGGAAGGAAAACCTTTCAGTCACAGACACCCAGGCTTCAAACTCTCCCTGGAAAAATGGATATTTTAATATTTCTGGGTTTTTAAACTAAAACTGTCTGAAATTATCAGCTTTAATTTTATAAGAGAAGAAGTATCTGAAACAGGAAGTGTCTGAAACAGGAAGAGTCTGGAACAGGAAGAGTCTGGAACAGGAAGTATTTGGAACAGGAAGTGTCTGGGAAGAGGAAGTATCTGGGAACAGGAAGTTAAAATCACTCCTGAATTCTTGAGGTTTGATCTGAAGGTGAACAGGAAGTTAAAGTAACTAAGAATTAAATCTGTGTGCAGATTTAGGCTGTAAGCAGGAAACGTCGTCGGCAAGCGATGCTGCCTGACTTCTTCTTCTGCGTGATTTGTCGTCAGACATCTTTGTTTGTCGTCAGACATCTTTGTCTGCCTCACATCTGGAAAGTTTTTTCTGTTTTCCTGAATGTTTAGATCTTTGATGCTCTGCTGGTTTGCAGAATAAACTCACAGGAAGTTTAAATCATCAGCAGTGAATCTTAATAAAGCAGAAAGAGGCTGAGGAATCAGCCTTGAGGTTCTCCTTCATTAACGACGTCACATACGTTTAAAACTTTTAACTTTCTACAAAATGAAACCAAAAGCTTCAACACATGAGAACCTCTGAGTTTTACTGAGAACTGGGAGAATCTCAGCATTGTACGGGAGCCTGGAAGAGACAATCCAAACTCTGCGAACACTTTCGCTCCTCTTCCCGGTGAAGACGCCGTGACGCTCCAGTCGGCCATTTTTTCCTGTGTTTGCCAGTCTTCTGTTTTAGACATGATCGGCGTTTGTTCAGTTGAACTTTGGTTCAGATTCATTTCATGAGGCAGACGCTGCTTCTGCCTGGATCACATGTCTGTGACCTCACAGAGCGCGAGCCGTCAGTGATTTGTGAACATGGCCGCCGCGGCGTCCTCCTGTCAAAGCCTCGGGGACGCTGTCATTTCAGCTGAGATAAGAGCAGGAAGGCGGGAAGGTCAGAGGAACAGGATGAAATGGAGGAGAGGAAGAGAGCCGGCTATCAGGCAGAGCAACACAATAAGCACAAATGGAGGAAATATCCACAAAACCTGCTTTTAATAAAACTATTTTCACACATTGAAGAAATATCGTAAACATGGAAACATTTTCATCCAAATAAAAACGTCTCTGCTTCTGATCGCTGGTTTTAATGAGACGAAGCGAAAACTGATGTCAGCCAATCAGAATCGACTTCCTGTTGGTCAGACATGCAGGATTGTTTCTGTCAGCTGAACTATTTATAATATAAAGAATATAAATGATTAAAACACGACGATGCAGATGAGGAATCGTGTCGGAGGAATGTGCATGAACTGGTGGAAACTGTGAAACACAAATTTCATCAGTTTTCATAAATAATCATTTGGTGACGTTAAGTGGAGTTTTGTTGAACATATTTGATTTTGCAGATGACTGACTCATGGCCGACTCATGTGACCTACAGATGACCTCTGTGCAGCAAAGGTCACAGCAGGTGTGTATTGATGCGTCGTCTCCACAGCAAGTCTCCATGTTTGAGTTTCACCTGAAGCTCGTCTGGTTTCTGCCTTGAGACACGGAGGCATCGTCTGATGATGCATATTCATCACCTGATGAACATGCAGCAGAAAGTTCAGGTTTCAAACACCTCCAGGGTTCTGCAACGGTTCTGCAAAGGTTGTGTGCAGAACGTCAGAGCAGGAGGGATCGCAGCGTTCCCGGTGATTCGGTTTCCTGCTGACGGATGAAGGCGGCGGCTGCTGGCAGCCTCCTCGTCCTCAGGGTCTAAATGTGATGAATGGCGGTTTGTTTGGGTGGAGCGGGTTTGGCAGGACGCGGCGCTCTGGGTGTAAACAGTCAGTGCTTTAATGCATGATGGGAACCAAACAGAGACGTTTTGTCTGGTTCCTGTGAAGCTGACAGTGAGAGAAGCTGCTCTGTGTGGATGATTAGATCTGCAGCAGATAAAGTCTGATCCAATCTTTTCCTCTTGTTTCTTTATTTACTGCATCCAGATCTTTATTCCCAGTTTAAACCCCAGTTTGACCTTTCTCAACCTTTCAGCTGAACGGTTGAGCTGAGGACGAGGCGAGCTGAGGAAGAGGAGCACCAAGGTTAACCGTGTTGGCCTTCCTCTCAGCCACCGCCATAAATCCCATCAGCCTCAGCCAGTCTGGTCCCAGTCCTCCCAGTACTGGCAAACAGAGACGTCTGGACACACGGCGGTCTTTAGAGGATCAATAACTGATGGATCTGATATTTAATCAGGAGCCGATCAGCTGATGTTTGGTTTTTGATTATTTCATTGTTGGAAAATTTAGAATTTTTTTTCCATCTATGCTTTTCATGTGTTTCCATGGTGATGTCAGCTCGCCCAGGGCGGCCATCTTGTTAGCCAAACGTTTTAAAGCTTCTGTTTGGACTTTGAATTCAGGTCAAAAGGTCAACCACAGAATATTTAGCTTTATATTTAAGGTCATAATACTGAGAGAATAAAGTAGTAAATGTTTCAGAACTTCAACACAAAAACATTAATATGAGAAATAAATGAGCATTTGATGAAGTTTCACTTTATTATTATTTTCAGATAAGGAAATATGAACTCTGTTCTACTGATCAACTTACAGAATTATTGATCCTTTATTGACCAAACAGATATTCATTTATTTACCTGCTTTCTCCTTTATGAAGAGTTTTAGTGTACAGGACTCTGAGGCTGCTGATTATTATTATTATTATTAATAACAATAATAGTAATTCTTAATAATAATAAAGGAAGAGGTGTTTAAACATCAATCTCCATTTGAACTTTGACCTCCTGTTTGTAATCTCATGCTAATTAAAATGTAATTTCCCATTTCTAACAAATAAACTTCTCACCATCATCAACAGGAAGCTCTGAATGGCTGTAGATCAGCAGCAGGTTTCCTTCATGCTCTGACCTGCAGTGAGAACAAAACGCTGACATGATTAAATGACCGCCCCTGCGGCCCCTGGCGGTCCGCCGGCGGCCCGCGGGCCTCCTGACGCCGCAGCGTGTCGGTCGGATCCGTGTCGGTCTGCGGCTCGTAAAGCAGGGAAGCCCATTAATCTCAGTGAGAGGCGTTTGACCTTTCAAACTCATTAACCACAGCAGCCGCGGCGCAGACAGCTTCCGGCATCCCCCCCGCCCCCCGGCCTCCCCCAGCACCATTAGCACGTGCGCGGTACTTAAGCTGTGGGCGCGCACGTGCTGCAGGTGTGTGTGCACGTGCCAACGTGGCCTCCGGCCGGCCGGATCCTCCGGATCGTCCGGATCCTCTGTGTGGGTTTGTTTGGGCAGCGACCTGGAAAATTGCCTGACCTTTTCAGAAGCTGGTGAATAAATCCATAAATCCCGCCGCGCCGCGGCTTTACGACGCGTCCCGACCGCAGCGACGCCTCCTGCGGAGAGGCTTCCTGGAAGTGGAGTGATGCTGATGGTCCTGATGAAGGTCAGCGGCGCCATAACAACCTGCTGGAGTTAAAACATCTGGAGGCTCAGAGGCAGGAGGGGAACATAAACCGACCATTAGAGAGGAAGCAAACTCTGATTTACTGACTTCCTCATCAGTCCCTGAAGTGGATAAATTACTGAGTTATCTGGTCAGCAGGGGGCGCCGGAGATACCAAACCTCTTTATGGTTTGGCATCATACCAAAGATAAACCTCTTTATCATACCAGTGACTTGGGTAGAATCAAGATGGCGGACGAAAACATCCTGAACGTTGGGTTGTCAATGCTGGACTGTGATTGGTTCCAGAGGTTTGGAGGGAAACGCTGAGGTTTTATTAAGGAGTCTTTTCGAGGCTACTACAACATTTACGGTAATTTCTGGTCTATTGAATATAAGCCACTCCCACTCACGGTACCGTTTTTCACGTAAAGGCTGAACTCGTCTAAAAGCTGCAGGTATGTTTACATGGAAAGCTTGTTTTATTTTAATGTTCCATGTAGCTTTCTCTGGTTCCACTGACTGCAGGCAAAACAAAAACAATGAAATGAAATAATCCCACTGAGGTTATGGACATGATCTACTCCTCCAAGTGGCCAGGAGGGTGAATTATAATCCGTCAAAACATGAAGAGAGGAAAACTTCCTGCTTCCCACCGACGTGTTTTGAACGTCGTCACGCTGAGTTGTCTTCTGGTGAAAAGTCGTATTTTATCTGCATCACAGTTTGAAGGTAACATCTGGACGTTACGGCAGCGCTGAGCTTCCTGCCGGTGTTCATGTCCTGTTCTCGCTCCGGCCAATCAGATCGCTGCCACAGGCTGAATGAAGGCGGCGTTTTCCACAGCGACGGTGTGTTCATGTGCGTCTCTCGTGATTGCAATCAGAAAGTCATCATGGAGGACGGCCGGGTGGAGCGCACTCCTGTTGTTTCTCTTCTAATTGCTGCTTCCTCTTTGCAAGTCAATTAGGCTGGCAGCCAATCAGGGAGCAGAGGCGCTGCAGCCTGAACGGGCTGCCAGGGCGCTCCGGTAATCAGGTTATCCTGCTGTCAGTCACCGTGTCAGTGTGTCAGCCGGCCAATCAGGGAGCAGCGATTCTGATTAATCAGTCATATATTGAAAGCAGTCAGAGGTTGTCAATCACCAAAGCAACATGAAAGGCGCTCCCCAAACAACAAGTTTGGATCTGGAGTTTTATTCTGACTGGAGAGACGAGCAGCTGCTGAACAGTTCCTCTGAACGATTCTCTGACACTTAACGACAAAATAACATCGACATGTGGATCCACAGAGGAGCCGGCCAGCTGATCAGCTATCAGAATCAATTCATAAACGTCTTTTCCTACAGATGCACAACCAATCAGAGGATTGGAGACAAACCCAGAAAAACCTGCAGCACCGAATCAGAAACCTGAGAAACTTCTAGAGATAAACGGATCCTCTGGTCCTCCAGGCCTCGGATTCTGCTCAGTCCAACTCTGGTTTGATATGTGAACGCCAAGCAGACCAGAAGCAGGAAGTGGACTACAGCGCAGGGCATTCTGGGTAACCAAAGCTAACATGCTAGCCTAGCGCTAGCAGCAGAAATGGCTCCTGGTCTTTAGCCAAAATCCTCCAACACTAAAANCAACACTAAAATCTGACGCCTCCATCTTGTTTCCATCTGGTGAAACAGGAAGTTGCTCTCAGTGTCTTCAGAGGTTTTTGTGTCGTTTTCTTCAGTGGTTGTTGGTGCAGCGCCCCCACAGGCCAGGAGGGGAACAGGTTGGTTTGGGTCAGAACCACAGCAGCTGGAGGTGGAGCAGATGCTCTAAATATTTAGAATCTAATTAAATATTTAGTTTAATCTGTGACATAAAAGAATGAATGACACTTCAGCTCCAATTTTTCCTCTAACAGGAATTATTGTAGCTTCATAAACGGCTTCACAGAGTTTTTCTGCATCTCGGGATTCTTAGATAAGCAGCTTTATCTGTGTGTGTGTTTGGGTTGGTGGATAAACTCGTGTTTTATCAGAGCTTATTGGATCTTTTGATTTAGTTTCCTGGACTTTTTTGTTTCTGTGTTTCCTGATTCTCCATAATTTGATCCGGTTATTAAATCTGACTTCGTTCTTTGCAGCAGATTTATTTTCCCGGGCTCTGTGGAGCGGACTGGTCAGAGCGCCGCGCTGTTCAGGTTATTCTCTGCAGAGGAAGTGATGTCGTTTCACAGGAAACCCTTGTCTTCCTCTCTTCTGTCCTTCTCTTCTTTCAGTCCATCCATCTCAGTGAGACAATTCAACCTGGCAGAGTTTCAGCGACGGAGAGCCTTGAATTAATAGTGAATTACCAGCGTGTGTGTGTGTGTGCATTTGTGTGTGTGTGTGCGTGCTCTGTGGAAGGGCATTTGAAGGAAAGTGCCACTGAGGCCGTTTTCAGTCCAGGATGGTGGTGTGTAACCTGGTTGCCATGGAGACGGATTGTTTTGAATCTTTCTCTGAGAAACGGACAACCTGGCTTCAAACTGAGTTTCATTTCTCAACCGTCCGTCTATTGATTCAAGAATCGCACCTTTCCTGCAGTTTTCCTGAACAACTCAGCACTATTAACTATTAACCACTTTTAACCCAGTCCAGTTAACGATTAATCAATCACTGAATTAATCAATCACTGAATTGATTTATCGTTTCAGGCGTTGTTGAAACTCTCGCTCCACTCCGACTCCAAAAAGCCAAAGCAGAAATTATAAAGCAGTTCGGTTCACAACCAATAAGATCAATCAATCAGATTGATCGTTTTCATCCGATCAGCAAATCAAAACTGCAAGTGGCAGAAATTACAAAACAAGCTGAATTATCAAGCATAAAAATCCCTCCGGGCCAGGCTGGTGGAAATGTTTGGGTCGGATCTGTTTGGTTCTGGTCGGTTCTGGTGGGATCGGGTCGGTAGGCGCCGTCCAGTCCAGCTGATTTTCTGCCTCGCGGTTCTCAGGCTGTACAGCAGTGAATAAAAGATGGACTTCCTCCTCTTCCTCCTCCTCTTCTTCCTCCTCCTCTTCCTCTCCTTCCTCCTCCTCCTCTTCCTCCTCCTCTTCTTCCTCTCCTTCCTCCTCCTCCTCTTCCTCCTTTCTCTTCCTCCTCTCCTTCCTCCTCCTCCTCTTCCTCCTTTCTCTTCCTCCTCCTCCTCTCCTTCCTCCTCTTCTTCCTCTCCTTCCTCCTCTTCCTCTCCTTCCTCCTACTCTTCTTCCTCTCCTTCCTCCTCCTCTCCTTCCTCCTCCTCCTCCTTTCTCTTCCTCCTCTCCTTCCTCCTCCTCCTCTTCTTCCTCCTCCTCTCCTTCCTCCTCCTCCTCTTCTTCCTCTCCTTCCTCCTCCTCTCCTTCCTCCTCTTCTTCCTCTCCTTCCTCCTCTTCCTCCTTTCTCTTCCTCCTCTCCTTCCTCCTCCTCCTCTCCTTCCTCCTCTTCCTCTCCTTCCTCCTCCTCTCCTTCCTCCTCTTCCTCCTACTTTTCCTCCTCCTCCTCTCCTTCCTCCTCTTCCTCTCCTTCCTCCTACTTTTCCTCCTCCTCCTCTCCTTCCTCCTCTTCTTCCTCTCCTTCCTCCTACTTTTCCTCCTCCTCCTCTCCTTCCTCCTCCTCCTCTTTTCTCTTCTTCCTCCTCTTCCTCTCCTTCCTCCTCCTCCTCTTTTCTCTTCTTCCTCTCCTTCCTCCTCTTCTTCCTCTCCTTCCTCCTCCTCCTCTTCCTCCTTCCTCCTCCTCCTCTTCCTCTCCCTGTTTGCATCTGAAACGCAGATGTTTCTCCAGTGATGATTCAGCGTCTCGGCAGGAACAAACTGTAAAGCCGTCAGTCTCTCAGTTTCATGAATCATTTGTTCTGTCAAGGATTTCACAGCCACACAGGGTCACAATTATTCATACACATCCCTCTGATCCGCGGGTTCTGGAAGGAACCGGGTCAGCAGGTCGGTTTCCTGGAACAAACCTGACTCCACAGATCTCTGAAATTAATGAGGATCATTAATTTCTGTGGATTAATGAGGACATATGAGGACATTACATGTAATGTCCTCATATGTCGATGCGGGGTCTCAGGAGGCTAAGCTAAGCTAACCGTTAGCAGCATGGTGTCCAGTTTTCATCCTGGGAGGATTTTATTGGTTCATGATGATGTCGGGTCTTTGTTGTTGTGGCAGCTCAGAGCGAACCGCAGAGACCAGCTGCAGGTGAGACTGAACACCTGCGGCTGCGCATCAGATGATTAACGTAAGTGTAGCTTTACGGACGAACCGTGATATTTCATATCATCCCGGTGTCAACAAACGGTTGCCGGAGCTGATCGTGGCGCCATGTAGCTTCTGCGGTAAAGCTAGCCGCCTCTCTGAAAAGCTCAAGACGTTACGGATGTGCTGCTTTCAGAATAAAAATGAACATCTGGTTCATGTTTGATTTCCAGGAGCTTCATGTTTAGACTTTGTATTTATGCAAAAAGAAATAATGTATCGGAAATAATTGGGGACATTAAGCAAAGCTGAGAAAGTCTCTGTTTCCAGCGATTCTCTCACTTCTGGGTGGCAGAGAGACGACCTGCAAATGTCAACCATATCTGATGTTTCATTTCAAAATAAAAGCCTATTTAAGTAAGACTTTTTTATTTTCCTCCTCTAAGTTGCTGACTTTTCTTTTCTCTAATAATGATGACCTCAGCTGTTACCATGGTGACAGCCGCCATGATCCTGCTGAGTAATGCAGACCAGTTTCTGAACACGCTGACTGCTGCTAGTGGCTCCACAGAACCACGGTTAGCAGCCAGATTTAGCTAAGCGTCTCTTTATGACGGATAGATGATGGATTCTTGGAATCAGACGTAATTATGAGGCGTTTTGTGGATGTAATCCAGCTCCGTCCCGCCGTGATAAGTGTGAATAATGGATCTGATTCTGGTTGGTTTCTGCCGTCTTTGTTCTGGATCAGAGCCGCTTGTCCTGATTAGAACAACATTGAAACAGCATCTGATAATAAACATGCAACATGTGTTTTCTGTGCATGAGTGAAAACATTCCCGTCTCCAGATCAGAGTCGCTGGGAGCCGAGGCTGGCGTCTCCTCAGGGGCCAAACGTTTCCTCGTGTTTCGCTAATGCAGCAATTTGTCACCAGGCAGCATTTAGAGGAACTGATTAGAATAATAAGATGTGATAATATTGATGACTCTGTTTCTGTCTGCTGGGGACTGAAGCTCCAACCCAACAGAACCACGATGAGCTGCAGCGAACCGTCAGTCCAGGAATCATTATCCTATCGATTGTTCTGATGATTAATCAATTATTTCCACAATTAATTGGAAAATCCAGCAAACTACGGCTGCAGAAAACAATTATTTTTGTAATTGGTTATTCTGACGATTAATCAGATTTTTTCATTTCACCACTTAAAGCTTTTTGTCCAGGATCAGAAATGATCCAACATGCAAATCAACCAATAATTTCATTTGTGTTTGATTAGAAAATCAACATTTCCCTGCTTGAAGTTCCTGCAGTGAACTTTGATCAGATAAAATCTCCGTCTGACATGAGAAAAGCTCAGGCCTTTCTGATCAACAAATATCAATTCATCATTTTTGGATTAACTTATTAATAGTTGGACAGGAAAAGATGATTAATAGGAGATTTTTCCAGAATTTCAGCCAACACGTTTTTTCATCTAAATGCAAAATGGTAAATTTTTTATCCAGTTTTTGCTTCATTGCTGCTCTGACTGCTGTTCCTTTAGGAAATGTCATTTTAGAACCTGTATTTACATCAGTTATTGATTAATCACTTTCTTTATCAGTCGGTTTAATAATCGATTAATCATGATTATTGTGATTAATTGATTCATCTGTTCACCGTCCTCATTGTTTCAGCTCATCCATGCATGCAGCCGCTGATGCTGGCATTTAGCCACACACACACACACACACTGGGAATATGGAGGCTGATGAAAAATGGCTCTAGAGCTGCTCAGATATCTGCTTCCTGTTTCCTGTGTGGCTCTGATTAAAACACATCATGGAGGCCGGGCAGCGGCCCACACTGCAGGGTGTGTGTCTGTGTGTGTGTGCCGTCCATGATTGAATTCTGGTGGCTTCGGCTGAGAGCCGAGTTTTATCCAGCATTAACAATTCTGCACTCATGGAGCCTGGAAACATGTGATGGTGAAGTGGTTTTTATTTGGGGGCGGCGGACATTGGGGCCTAACTGCCTCCATTGTCTGTTGGACTGGAAGCTGCTGGGAGTCTGAGAGGAGCCGCTTGAGCTGCAGCAGGGAGACGATACTGAATGTAATCAGTTCCTACAAGCTCACCACGGGTCCGATCCAGACTGACACACACACACACACACAGACCCAGACACACGCACGCACACACCCAGACACACACGCACCCAGACACACACGCAGACACACACACACACGCCTGCGCTTTATGAAAGAAACAGATCCTGTTGCTCATCTGCTGGTGGAATCTGGAGGATTTGCATTTTAATTCGTCTCAGTTTTGAGTCGCAGGAAAAAATTTCTCCTGTTTGTTACGTTTTTTTTTTCTGTCCACAAACGACGGATGGAGATTCAAATCTTCCTCCTATCGGAGCGCGAGGAAGACGAACAGCAGCAGTCATGGCCGCTTTGCACCTTCATCTCGCCATCTGCAGCTGATGATGATGATGCAGTCAGCTGGTTGGAAACTGAGGCGCTTCGGTTTTAATGTTAAATTCAGAATGTTTTACAATCCAGAAGTTAAACGATGTTCTTATCGCCGCGTCTTTCTGCTGGTTTCCAGTAAACATTTAGTGACACAAACTGATAAAAATACATTTTATCTATGGAAACGAGCCAATTTCAAAAACTCTCGTTTCCAATAAAATATTTTGCACCAAGTTGGTTTTAATGACTCAGAACTGAACAGGATCACATGATGAAGAGCCGCCTGTTGCCGCTGATGGAAACGACAAACGAGACAACAGTAAGTGAAGGAGGAAACTGTTTGTTGGTTTGTTTTAACAATGTGCATTTGGATCCACGGTGATCCACAGAGATCCACGGTGATCCACAGTGAGCTGGCTTTAATCTTTGTAGATGTTTAGTGAAGAATCGTAAAAGTTTTCTACAATTCCTCTGTTGGTGCAGATAGAAGAACCAGACAGTGGAAGTGAAATATGAAACATGTCTGAGTTTATTTCTGCATAAAACAACAAGCTTCTGACCAATCACAGCGCGCCGCTCAGAGTTTGATACCGGAGGGAACGGTGAAGCTCGGCTCCGGTTTCCTAAAGTGTCACTTTGTTACATGCAAACGAGTAAAAACCTAAATGAGTCCAAATGTTCGTCTCACCGCAGTCGGACCGATTGAATCTTAGTTGGTTTTTCTGTTTGCACATTTCAGAAATTCCCTCATAAATACCAGATGGAGGCAGAAACGGCGGATTTGTTTTATTTTCCAAATTGATTGTGATAAATGAGAATTTTGGATGTTTTCTTCCTGTTTCTGCCTGTTTTCTTCCTGTTTCTGCCTATTTTCTTCCTGTTTCTGCCTGTTTTCTTCCTCTTTCTTCCTGTTTCTGCCTGTTTTCTTCCTGTTTCTGCCTGTTTTCTTCCTGTTTTCTTCCTGTTTTCTTCCTGTTTCTGCCTGTTTTCTTCCTGTTTCTGCCTGTTTTCTTCCTGTTTCTGCCTATTTTCTTCCTGTTTCTGCCTGTTTTCTTCCTCTTTCTTCCTGTTTCTGCCTGTTTTCTTCCTGTTTCTGCCTGTTTTCTTCCTGTTTTCTTCCTGTTTTCTTCCTGTTTCTGCCTGTTTTCTTCCTGTTTCTGCCTGTTTTCTTCCTGTTTCTGCCTGTTTTCTTCCTGTTTCTGCCTGTTTTCTGGCTGGTGCAGCAGCCACCTGTTTCCTCTGTGGTGCTGCGGAGCAGGAAGCAGCGCTGCCAGTCGGAGGAAGGCGCTCTGATTGTTTCCCCCTCACTCGATAGTGCCGACCCCCCAGGACTCGACCTTTGCGCACGGTGTCGGGCGCCGCGGCTGCTCAATACAAGGTGTCGACGAGGTCGAGACGGGCGACCTTTCTGTTTTAACCCCCATTGAGCTGAAAGTCGATGGCAGGTCATCCACATCCTGCAGCTGTGAGGAAAATATCAGAGGAAATAAAGAGCTGCAGCTGGTTCTGATTGGTTGTTGTGAGAGTTTAAATATTCAACCCAGACCCAGCGTGCTAACGCTAAGCTAACGGCTCCTGAAGGATTCCCATCACATCAAATGTTTTCTGTGATTCTTCAGGATTTTTGGTTTTTCTGCACCAGCAAATTTTATACAAACTTTAGTTTTAAATTTATTTCTGTATTTTTGGAGTCAGAGTGATTCTGCTGGATCCTCCCTGAAGCTAAGCTAATGTTTATTCATCAAGGTTAAGATCGACGCAGTCCTGAAACTGAGCAGCCATCAGCGAAGCAGCAAATCTTCACGTTGAGAGAGAAGCTGGTAAACATGAAGGTTCGGCTGTTTCAGGTTCTCAGGCCGTCTGGAAAAAAACGTTTCTTTGTGGAGAGAAAAGAAGCTGATATTAATCAGAGCTGAACCTACTGCCAGGTTAATCACTGTGACGTTTCATTGTGAACTAATAGTATAGAAATATTATAACAGTGTAAGTTCAGCCTCAAAGATCAGCGACTCGTTTCTATACAACTTTTAACTCTGGAGCTGGACGACGTTTTAAATCAGGAATAAACAGCGTGTACAGAGGGTCTGGGTCAGAAATTAAACGATTAATCAATTATTGAAATAATATCATGGGAAGAATAAAACCCGTGTGTGTGTGTGTGTGTGTGTGAGCTGCTGTCAGACCTGCAGCGTTGCAGGAGTTTCTCGTTCCTCCAGAAAGGAAAGTGTTGTGGGAGGAAGACGACCCAATTTCATCTAAAGTGGTTCTTAAATTGAACCAAAGGGAAAAGAAAGTCAGCAGAAAACCTCAGCGCTTATATAACTCTCCCCCCCCCCCCCCCCCCCGGGGGGGGGGGGGGGGGGCGCTGGGGGGGTTGGGGGGGGGGGGGGGGGTAAAAAAAAAAAAGGGTTGTTCGGGGGCAGTGTTGGGGGGTGGTTGGGGGGGGGGGTGTGG
>CAEGAD010034324.1:0-13891 GCA_903067055.1 Poeciliopsis paucimaculata
GTTTTTCAGGAGGCAAATCAAAACTCAAAGAATACTGTCTGCCCCAACACACACTGCACTCTGAATACACTGAAACATCAAATGTTTTTTTGTTGTTGTTTTCTTTGTCAAATCAGTCGATGACAAAAGAAAACAGCCAACATTTACCAGGATTGACTACAGATACTTTTAATAACTAAAATATATTAGTTAAATAGGATTTAATCGACTCTCCTGTTACTAAACATGGGTTTGACAAAATGTTTGTGACAATATTGTATTTACTAATTTTTTTAAGCATGTCTATCTGAATGACAAGGCTGCCACAGTTTCAACAGCAGATGTCACTAGTGAGAAATGAATGAACCACAGAGTAATTAACCTTTGGGTGAAGCAATGAGCCGGGAACCTTCGTTGCTTCATGAGGCTTCATTTGGCCATCACTAGCGGGGGATAGTGTCTGGTTGGCAAGGAGCGGTCGCAGATGCAGGCTTGGCTGGTCGTGGTTCCTGGCTTGATCCTAACAGCTGATGGGAATCTGTGAGATGGTGAAACAGGATTAACTTGATGACTCTTAAAACTGACAGTGACATGAACTTGTCATGTCACTCTGAACAACAAGTGGGACCATCGAGCGATGAATGACAGCTCCACCGCTTCTTCAGCATCCCGCAGGCGATTGGTGGAATCCGCTGCAGGCGCGCAACCTGTCAGCATTCTCCCGCAGAGATCGTCTATGGGAAGAGCACTCACACCAAAACTGAATCCGAACAGAAGCAGAGAGACATCTGTCCCAATACCCACTGTTCCACCCTTGTGTCTTTCAAATGTGCATTCATATTGAAGGGTTCTAATGTGTAGTGTGTCCCAGTTCTGTTAATATCCGTCTTTAGCCCAGCCCCTTTTGGGTCCTATTTCCACACTTCTGCTAAATTCACATCCACTTGGACTTTGGTGAAGAATATTACCCACAGTTCATCACTGCATGTGACATTTTGAGTTAAAAAGAAGAATTTTCATATTTTTGTCTTCACTGAAAATGTAAAGAAAATCGCATGACAAGGCATAGTAATAGGCATCAGTAACAAAAAAGCTTGTCAGAAAAAGGACTAAATAAATAAAACCAACACCGCAAGGATGCAACAGAAATTTCAAATCTTAACTGAAGCTGCTAACATATTGGTATGAAAATGAGTTTTTGTTGCAACACATAAGCGCTTCCTTAACTAAAATGATTTCACTTAAAAATATCTTAAAAATGGAAGTGACATTTGTGAATAAACACTTAGCCATTTATATAATATACATGTGCTATGACCATGGAACATGTTGCATCTTCCAGTGATTTAAACAACTACTATATTTAAATGTAAAAGCCAGTGTTGTCTAACTGTATGCATATGGTTTAAATCTTCCTGCTTTCTGAGTTTAAACATTATAACTACCAGCAGCTTGATGTCTCACAACACACATTACACATAACTTTCCACATCAGGTGGCAAGGTTTGAAAAAATACACACACACACACACGCCCACACCCACGCACACACAGTAACAAGCTATCTGATCAACCTCTTGTTGCAACTTACACTTCCTTGTTGGAAATTAGAGCGTGGGCAGCAGGCTAATGATCAATAGGCAGACCTACTGGAGAGTCACCACTGGGGCTCATTAGAAGCTACATGTGGCCTCACTGTCACACACAGATAATGATACACTTACACACACACCCCCACACACGCACACACCCTTCCCAAGAGAATTGTGATAAAGACTTCAACAACACATAGACTCCTCCCTCAGTAACCTGAGAACCAGAAGAGAAGGCTGAGGCATTTACCAGTCAGCATCTCTTGATAAAAACCAAAGGAGAAAGTAAATACTGACTGCAATCAACACTTAATTAAAATTTTCACAGTGGGCACAAGTTTTATTATATATAAACCACAATATGTACTTATGCATCTAGATGAAAGTCTACATGTAAGGAACATAACAAAAACATAACATTTATAACAAAACATAAAAAAATCAAAAAAATCAAAAGAAGGATAAAATTTTGTATTTTTGGTGTAAAAATGTATTTTATTATTGTAGGAGCCATAAAATTTGACTCAATATGTACATTTAAAATGGACAGTTTAAATGGACAATAAAATCTGTAGATGTCAAGCAGACGTTCTCTGAGACCATCTTGTGGGTCATCTTGATTTGGTAGAGTGTAAAACGGTTTCTGTCGACTCAGGCAGTGAAGGAGGAGAGCTCGTTTCCAATGATCTGCCCATCCACTGGAATTAGTGACCACTTGAAGATAGTTTTGGAAGATCTTCAATCACATGTGAAAGTGCAGAGTAGGTTCACCAAGACATTGATAAAACCATGCAGAGAAAGGAGTTCCAGCAGCCACGCAGTGAGAACATCTCTTCAGCAATTGTTGAACATGTGTTGCAAGTTAGGAGTTAATAATCAACTCAGAAGTACTTCTTATAGCGTAAAGTAAAGCACGCCAGCCATTCCCCTGTTTCTTCTTTTCTTAATTCTTTTGTTCCCTGTGCATGTCCCTGTGCAACTCTTCATTCACGCCACCTGGTGGCAACATGGTGAACACAACAGTTTGTCAGTCAACTGTGGCAATCAAGACACAAGCATTGTTGTCATGCTATCTTTCAAGTTGTCTTGCTCTTTCTGACAATATTATTTTTTGGATGTGCTGTGTGCAATAATGTCACTGCGCTATTGTGACATTATTGCACAATAGCGCAGATTTTTTAGCGTTATCGCTAAAAAATCTTCTACATTCAAGCTTGTTTACATGCAGTTTCCCATTTCTGTTCATGCTTACTTGGAAAAGAGGAAACTCCATTTTTTTTTTTTTTTTTACACAATGAAGAAGCCTACAATGTCTTCTTCATTGTAGGCCACTGAATTCATTTTAGATCTAGTTCCTGAAACCTCTCTCCCGCCACTGTCCTAATCAAGGTTATTATCGTTAATGAACATAAATAAAATAACTAAAACTGAAATTGAGAAAACGTTTTCGTTTACTGAACTAAAATCAAACACTAATTAATAGGGAAACACAATAACTAACCGGAGCTATGTCATGGGTTCAAAAAAAAACAACTAATACATACATAAATTATAAATATAATACTCTTTGTTTTCATTTCAGCCTTGCATTTTTTTCAACCATTACAGCTATTTAATTGATTGTTAAAATGCTAAAATGCATATTTAGAGTGATTTTCCAAATATCATGGAAGAAGATGGAGGCCAAGATATGGAGCATGTCTGCCCCACGAGGGCAGCCATGCTGATGCCCTGGTTACACCTGGCTGTGGATCTGATCACTGAGGAGACCAGCTACAGGGTTTCATCGGGGGGGAGAGACGATAACTTGCTGAGAAAAAGGTCTTTGCTGTACACTGAAACAAAGCAGGTAAATGTACGGGGCTTTACAAATACCGCATTTTTTGATTGAATTATAGGTAGTACAGAGACAAGGCAATATGTAGTTCATGTTTGTACTCGTTTTTATTTTCAGTTATTACTTGTGTTCGAAAAGGCAGAAGATACAGGTCATTCAGTTTTTAACTATCTTAATAAACTTGGTACATCTATCGTGTTACATTTGATTAAAATAATTCCATTTTGTGTGCTTATGTAGCGGTTACAAACGATCAAATGAGATTTTGCGATTGAGTCTGCAACATTTTAATTTAATAATTGTTACAAAGTAACTCGGTTAGCGTTATCGCTATACAGCCGTTAGAAAAAAAGACACATAATGTCCACTCCACAACCGTCGTCACCCAGCAATGGCCAAGGGATATTAACCCCCCTCCGCAACCACGTCAAACTGTGACGTAACTAGTAAATAACACAGACAAAAAAAACCCCAAAACAGTAATAATAAGCAAAAAACAGTATTCATTTACCATGAATATTCCATGAAAATGGCTTGTGCGCCACACTTGGTAATAGTTTAGGATGTTTAGATACATACATCTTGTATATGTTTCAGCTCTTTTGAATGAATTAAATCTCATAAAACCACAAGTAAAGCTTCAGCCTCATGTTGTGGTTTTAATGTGATAAATTATGAAAAAGTTCAAGGAGTGTAAATACTTTTGCAAACCAGTGTATAGCCCTAAAAATGGCACTTCCTATGTTTTCCACTAATATGTTGGACATGACAAGAGTAAAAGTATCTGAAAAAACATAATGAGCAACAATTCAGTCCTGCCAGCAGTGGAGTTTAAATAGTGATCTGCAAAACCTAGCTATTTTGACATTCCACTGCAGCTTACTGCAAACTAATTTGCAAAATAACTAAATATTTAACTTGGACCTAAATATTTAGTTGTGCGCTAACTATTGCTAGCAGTTTACATATTTAGTTTGGAACTAAGTATTCAGTCTAGAAACTAAATACTTAGCTGAGACTTAAAGATTTAGGAACTGTATATTTAACTTCCTAACTAAATATTTAATTGGAAAGCAAAATATTTAGTTTTTAAACTTAACATTCAACTTGTAGATTAAATATTTTGTTTGGAACTCTGACATTTGTTACTGTAGGAATAGGATGGTAAAAATGTGACAGATGAATGAACACCTACAATTTTTCCTCTGACAGGCTACATAGACCAAATTATTGTTTGCCGTATATGTAGAAATGGTACTTCATAAAAAACCATACAGCCTAATATTGCTTTTATTTAGTTGATTTCACTTTAAAACTGGTCATAGAGCTGCAGAAACAGACAAGGATGCAAAGCAAACTTGTCATTTTACTGTATAACTTTAGATACAAAGGCGATGGATGGCAGCCATCAGCCATAAGGACTGCCAGCCCTCGGCGTACTCATGCATTTGCAGCTAACATATCATATAAGATATGAAGATTAGCATTCATGTATTTTAAAAGTTTGATTTGAGAAGCAGTCAAATTCTACTTTGGTGAATTGCAGATGCAGCTTGTGTGCAAACATAACCGGGGATTGATCTTAAAATGTAAAGAGGGAAGCTTTTGCTTAGCTGTTCAGTAGAGAGGTATGCAACAGGCCTTATTTTACTCTGTGATGTCATCTTAGTAAAACGTTCAGTGAGCGGAAAGGTGCTTAGCTGTATTGAGCAGACTGATTTGGTGGTTTCAGATTACTTAACAAATAACATTCCCTATTCAAGTCAACAGAAAGGTTTTCAATGACAGCTCGCATGACAAAAGGTCAGCAGCAGGCTCAGTACTGCTAATTAAGTCCAATTGGTGAATGTCAGATCCACAAAGGGCAACATTAATCCCCTGTCCTGACTAAATAGGAATCTCTATGGGTGTACACCCCTTTGTGTGCATAGATGTATGACTGGTTAGGTAAGATAAATCTCAGAATTCTGGAGAAATATAAAACTCTGACACTTAAAGATGTCTGTTATGTCTATGAAATCTAAGAGAAAAAATAAACCAATATTTTGTAGAACTTCAGTGTAAATGAATTGCAGTTGTTCTTTTGTTGAGTAGATCTGGTGTTAACCTCTGTCTTATTCTTCTACTTGAAGAATTTTATAGTTTATTATCATTTATTTGTTTTATCTTTATCTTATCCATTTATTTGCCTTTGTATTTACATTTTGATGGTGTGCTTTAAGTGTTTGAAAGTGTTTGCAGAGAAAAGAAAGCTGTTAGAAGTGGCCTGTTGAGGAGTGAAAAGGAGGGTACCATGAAAGGTAAGTTCCAGCACTCATTATCCAGAGGAACTGCAAACTGATATTCTTATCTTATGAAATATGCTTTTGAAGGTTGTATAATTAAGTTGTGTGCATTTGAGTGTGCAGCTGTGCTTTGCTCCCCCTCCCTTTAGGGTTGCACAGTCTGACATGTAACCAGGGCATTTTTAACTTTAATAAAAGCAGGAAGGGGGCTCAGTTGAAACTTCAGAGCACAGGCCGAGAATCTGTAACTGAGGTTCAGCTGTGCTCTCCTTGCACGTAAAAAATTAAGTTTCTGACTCCTTTCTCTTCTTTATGTCTGTGCTCAGGTGTTTAGATCTGACACTACTCCCAATAAGTAACTAACTATACTCTCAGATTAATAAAGTGGATTCCTGGTTTTCATGGGGGTTAACTGCCCACAAATACAATGGGCCCGCTAAACACTATTACAAGTACTTATTGCAATAGTTAAAATATCTAAGTTTCCTTAACATGCATCAATTCGCAGAGTGAAAACCATCTCAACAATACAAGAAAAAATAACCTGCACAGTCTTCCTTATCTCCACTCTTTGGGGTACAGCCAATCAGCACCAAGGGAAATTAAAGCTGCTCAGTGCCACCACGGCCTAGTGGCGACTGCAGGAGGTCTGGCGCCACCACCCCATCTTAAATCGACATTGAGAAGTCTTATTGGTCTTAGATTTTCACATTTGTTGCAAGGTTTGCCCGGTTTGGGCAATAAAGTAATCAGGGCTCTTTATGAGGCAGGAAGAATTTAACACTTTTTAGTTTCTACATTGAGATACTAATGTCAGCTAGAGCAAACAATTTATCTCTAACTAGCTGTTAACTTCCACCACTCCTTTATTTTCATTTTCAACAAGCTCACGCAAATATGACAACACTTAAAGAATTTATTATAGAAATAATTTCACAGAACCTCCCTCCAAAGAAAAAAAATCTAAACTAATATTTCAAAGGATGGAGAGTGAAAGTACTGGACACTGACTATTTTTATGAAGACTAAAATAAACTTTGCTTTTAAAATTCACCTGATACAATTCAAATCATAACTATATGTATGCCAGTAACCATCAAGTGGCTGTCAAAATGACTGGTACTAAATGCCTTAATGTAACAGAATCACCTCTAAAGTGTCACACAAAGGCAAGTAGCATTCTCCACTCCTTTCATTGCGCATTTCACAGTGAATTTAAACTCTCTCCTTCTGGAAAGAGTCTCAGACTACCTAAATCAAGGACTGTTTTACTATTCGGTTTCCATGAAGCTAATAGTTTGTAAGTTCTCATCAAACTATTAGTTTGCATGTATAGTAAAAACTATTTAAGTTTTTACTCTTGATTACTAAAAGAGTAAAACAAATCTACTATTTAGGCCATCATTCTGATACATTTTAAATGCATATTGTTGTGACTGATTTCTCATTTTACCCTGCCTGACCCCATTAGGGACAAGGGTGTAAGAAAATGAATGGATGGATGGATGATTTCTCATTTTAGTATGATTGTTTATAGCTGATATTTATTCTCATATTTTCCTTGGAGATTTTTGTTTTGCTGTAGTTGTAGCGATCACTTCTGTTTGTGGATTTTGATATTTTTCAATCTACGGGGGGCAGTAATAAAGCCACACTGATATTGTGTGGGATGAAAAGATTTTGAATTGTATCTGACTTGTATGCACATAAACACAAATAAAAAAAAATCCTCATAAAGCCTTAGTGCACACTCTGGTATCCAACAACAAAGAAAGAAATGTTGACTCAATATTCTTTCTACTTAAATGAAATTTCTCCCTTCCTTCTTGAGCAGCTATTCCTATTACCAATGAATTATTTTGCTTGTTTGGACAGTTGCTAAACATATCAGCCAAGCCTCCTCTGCAGTATCCATTCTTCATGCTCACCAGCTGGAATTTTTCAATTTACATGTCTGGAAGACAATCCAACATCACTAATCACTGCATCATTCTTCTCTCTCTTTACCTTTCTGCCGTATTTGTCTTTTCCAGCACAGTTTGTGAGAATTTTGACAATAGTGATTAAGATCAGCACAAACTAGCAAAATCTGCATGTACAGTCCACGTTTGCTATAGAGGAAGATACTTTAGCCCAGAGCAATCCTTCCTTGAAAGCATCAAGCAGCAAATTTGCTTTATGCTAGTGAATTGGCACATTTACAACAAACAGTGAGGATCCTTATTGATGCAGAGGCCAAACCCTGCTCAGTCCTTCAATGTCTTGCTGTGTCTACAAATTGTGTTATGGTACTGGTGGACTGGAGTCATCTGCTCCTTTCCTTGGGTTTAATGGAGTTGTTGGGAGGAGGCGGAGTGGCACTGTCAGGCAGCTCTGGCAGCAACTGCTAGCTACTCATCATCGCTTAAGCCAGAGCTCTCAGCCTTCTGCCCTTCATCCACCTCCACAAATCCTGTTTCTCCTTTCCGGTCTCCCTCTCCTGTAAATGCATCTCCTACCTCTGCTTCCCTGCTTCCATCATCATCTCCACCCAAACAGTGCTGCCACTGATGTCAGGACGCATCCACATCTTCTCTGGTGGGTTGGTCCAAAACTTCAATTGCTCCACCTCATCTGTGTCACTATCTCCATGATCCTCATCTAGCTCCACAAATAAAGACTTTAAAACCAGTTCCGTGTTCCTAGCTGGTTGTCTGTTACAGTTTGTGTACATCTTTCTGTTGTCTTGTGATGAATTAGTGCTTGATGGAGATGTTGATTTATGTATTTGTAGATTTAATTGAATACACAACTGAGGCTTTCTGTTGCCTTACCAATCTTTTTTACACTGTCTTGTTCATTATTTGTTTGCTTGGTCTCTAAGTTTTTCACATTTTTACAACATCACCAAAGAAAACATTTAAGTGGTAAAAATAATGTTTTCCTGCAGGCTATTACTTCTCTCTTCCGTATTCGTTTCCTGACGGGATGTCCTCAGAAAGGAGTATTTTAGGCTTTCACTGCAATATTGGAGTACAACACCTTGTCAGTTAGTTAAAGTGATACAGCTACACTGATCTCTTTCATGGTTGAGTCTTTGTTGGAAAACGTTATAAAATGTCACTGTACTTTTTTTTTATTTTTTTTAATCAAAACATAAAAATATATGGCGAAACAATCAATGACTGCTTTGTTTTGTTGTTAGCGGCACTTTAATAAAAATAGCATAACAACAAATCACACGTGGCAGCTGCTCAAAGCATTTTGGCATCTTGACATGGATTTAAGTCATGTTGAAAAAGGGATGGTCGTTGGCACTACATTGGTTTATCTAAGTAGACAAACACAACCTTGTCACTAGTGGGGACGAAAGGGGTGCTGGTGTCTATCTCCAGCTAATATTCTGGGCGAGAGGCAGGGTACACCCTGGACAGGTCGCCAGTCTGTCGCAGGGATAGACACAGAGATAACAGGACAAATAACCATGCACACACAATTTAGAGACTTAAATTCCTAAACTCTTAGAGACCGAAGAGTCATGTTTTTGGACTGTAGGAGGAAGCCAGAGTACCTGGAGAGAACCGACACATGCACAGGGAGAACTTGCAAACTCAGTACAGAAAGACCCCAGGCTGTGAATCGAACCCAGGCAACAGCGCTACCAACTTCGCCACTGTGAAGTCCCAGCCATATCTTGGATTAGAATATATCCAGTTCAAAGCAGTAGCATGGATCAAAACACCTCTTTAACGTCAGAAGTCACTGGAGAATGGGCAGCCTGGTTCACAACGATAGGAAGGCACCAGCTTCCTATCGTGCCTACTCAGAAAACCATCTTCATAACCAAGGGTTGAAGTGCTTTGTGTCAAGGATGTGTTGTGTCTATGGTTCTCTTTGTTTTGTTGGAGCTTTAGGAACCATGTGAGGGATCTCTGTTATAGTGGAAACAGAGTGTCCTTGCACAAGTCAAGTCTCCTCTCTTTAGCTTGTAACAGCCATAATTGTGTAGTGTCTCTTTAAGATACTGTAGTATTGCTAATGATGTCACAAGTATGTGACATTATTTCTCTGTAGATAGCATGGGAAGAACATGCTACAGTCGCTATATGGACTGAGACAGACATGTTAGCTTCCTAACTTTTAGTAACGTTACGGGTTGTTTGAACTCTGCTCATTTTCATGTTTGATAATATAGCAGCCGTTCAGCCGGGCTTTGTAAGGCTGGTGAAGAGTGTTTATTAAAGGACAACACTGTGGAATTCCCAGTACCAGTGTGGTTGTGAGTGTTTGACCGTCCTGATGAGTCTGCCGCCTCCTCTCCTCCCTTAAACACAACCCAAGCGTTACAAGCTCCAGGCTTTCGTTGTGTCCTGGTCCAACTACTTTGTACACCAACAATCCCACACCTCACCCCACAATTCATCTGCATTTTGTATACAGTCTCTGTGCTTTTACTCGATTCTCCACAGTGTTCCTGGCTCCCTTCTCCAGAACCCAGATTGTAAAATAAATCTGCTAGCTTGCATGTCTTCTGAGAATGTCGATGCATAAAAACTTAAAGTGTCACCAACACGATCAAACCACAATGGTTCATTTAAAAAGATTAACTATTGTACTTTCATTTTCTGTACACAAAATAATAATGTCTCACACACAACAATAAATTCCATTGCATTGCAGAGTATTGCTGTTTCCTCTGTAGACCGATGCTGGACTGACATAATCAGGCTAAGTCAAATTGTCCTACGTGTGTTCCAACATATAAATATTCTGCGCATTGCATTCAGTAACCAGCTTTCCTATTCTTGATATTGTTGAGTCTTGAGTTTGACTTTTCTTCTTCTGATAACTGTATGGTATTTCTGTTATGTTCAGCATAGAGGGATTATCAGTCACACATGTTGTCAGCAGAAAGAAAAAATATTATTCTATTTAAACTGTGTACAACTCACAGCCAGCACAGACCATGTCTCTTTGCCCAATGTTTTGACAGTATGTACAAGATGCGCTACGGTAGGACAAACTGATGATGACGTCCAGGAAAAAGAGGTGCCACAAAGTATCAGCCCAGGTGAACAGAATACTTTTCCACACCGGACTTTTCAGTTATTTATTTGTAAAAAAAAATAATAATAATAATAAAAATAATAATAATAATGTTTTGAATCCTTTTATAATTTTCTTTCTACTTCACAATTGCATACAACTTTGTGTTGGTCTTTCACATAAAATTCAAATGACATGTTTTCATATTGTGGTTGTAATGTGATAAAAATACTTTTGCAAGTCACTGTATGGCCAAAAATGAGTAAACTAGGGCTTGTAAGTTAGCACTTAAAACAGCTGAAAGAAAAAAACACATCATCTTCATTACCAATACTACATGTTCAAAAATGTTAGTCTTGACAGTGAATTTAACTGACATAAGCAACAAAGATGGGTCATACATTAAAATTTTAGTGTAAAAAGATGTGTGTACTAACAGACAGGACGACTTTCATCAGTGGAAGGATTCTCTGTGACCTGACTAGTTTAACAGTCAGATGGAGGCAGATCACTGTAGCCAACCTGGTGACTTTCTTGCTATTTTTACAAACTTTTTTCTGTCATTAGAGACTTTGGCAACAACCTGTGAAAGCATCAAGTTTCTGCAGGACCTGCCCTGAGTGAGCAGGAAGTGCTAGCTCCCTCTAAGCACTGAAAGAAGCTCAGTCTGAGAGCAGCTTCATTCTGCAGCAAACTTTGAGGAGGCTGGCTCCATAGGCAGACAATCTAGTTCAGGGATGCCCAAAGTTGGTCCTTGAGGACCGACATCCTGTATGTTTTAATTCTCTCCCTGGTTGTAGTAGCAACCTTTTCAGTATTCTTTTCAGTGTTCTTCTGAGTTCTAACGAGCCGTTATTTGGTTCAGGTGCGTTTAACCAGGGAGAGAACTAAAACATGCAGGATGCCAGCCCTCCACGACCCACTTTGGGCTCCCCTGATCTAGTTGTTCATTTGTACATTATACTGCACATGTTAACTGAAACTGTGGAAGTATTTCTGTTTGGTTATGTTAGCAGTAGCTGGGAGTGGATTATCTACCTTATTTTTCCAGGTACTTAGCAGTGAGTTTTTGTGAAGTGAGATGGAAGTGTGTTACATTGACTTGCCTCTTGTGTGTTACTAAAAGTCTGTTCTGCCGTTTTGCATTTGTATGGCTTAAATGACACTATTAAGTTAAAACAACTCACAATTCAAGTTTATAAAAGCTATAAGAATATAAAAAATGTGTTTTGACAACCTGTCTCTAGTAGAGAAATAAACATCATGAACTTTATTTTTTGACTTAAAAACATATTCTAATTGACTTTTCCTGAATTTGCAAGGGCAGCAGCGGACTTTCATTTTCAAGTTAAACCACCTTCATTGTTTTACAGTGTGTGTAATATTGTTTAATCTGTGCCACATTAACAGTTCTGAAGGCAAAAGGTGGTTCTACTAATGATAGAATAAGCGTAGCATCACTCAGGTACGGTTCAATTCCTTTACTTCCCTCCTGTGTGGTCTCTGCTCTTAGTCTTCATCTAAGAGCAGATCAGTTGGCTAAATGATTAGCAGCAGGACAACTTGCTATTGGCAGTAAAATGTACAAATCTACCCAAAAAGTGAAAAGTGGGTGGAAAATTTCTTCTAACCAGTTTGGAACACTGCAGTCTGAGGGCTAACAGCGCTCTGCGGAGCATGAGCACACTTCTCTCTGCTGTGCAATAATAAGTCGTCTAGTTTTGGATATGAATAATTACATATAATTGCTTAGAGCAATTATTAAAACTATTAATTTAGATCAAAATGACTAAGTCCGGGCACCACTGTGTTATAATGTAACAAGCCTCATAGTTCAGTCTAAATTATGCAACTTAGTGGCATGAAAGGAAAAGACAATATGAAAAGCTCTGCCTTACTAGATTATCGGTGATTAAAACACTCCCTATAAGAAGATTCAACAGTTTAAACTCTATAGATAGTTTTAGCAACAGCAAGCACTGCCTGCTCCACTCTGAACAGTTCTGCATTTTAATGCAAAAACACCAGAAAAAACTTAAGTTGATCATCTTTTTGCCAAGGCACAATCAACTGTGATTTGGAGCTGCAATGGACAGGCCAGTGGAGGGGGGCAGGGGAACAAAGGGGATATTGGAGGTTCAGGGTAGCGCATTGTCTCCCTGGTGTCACATGAAGGCTTCCATTCATCAGCAAAATTATTGAAAAAACTTCTTCAACAGTTAAATTTCTAATGATGACCAACCGCTTTGATGTCATTCAGGAAGGTTTTTGTGCTCAACACAGTACTGAGACTGGTCTAGTCAAAGTATTCAATATACATGTAATTACTGTCTGTTGGGTGAGACTCCCAGGTCCAGTACTCAGTTGGTTTGAATCTTACATAAAGAACAGGGATTTCTTTGTTTCAATAGGAAACTTCTCATCAAAGTGGACAGAAGTTACATGTGGGGCTCCCCAAGGCTCCATCCTAGGACCTCTTTAATTCAATATCTATTGGCACCTATTATCTCCGGTCATTACAGAAAATAAGATTAGCTACCATAACTATTCAGATGATACTCAGCTCTACATTATGATGTCACCAGGTGACTATGAAACCATCCAATCACTGAACAGATGCTTAGAACAGATAAATGTGTGGATGTGCCAAAACTTTCTCCAGCTGAACAGAAACAAAACTTAAGTTATTGTTTTTGGACCTAAAGAGGAACAATCTAGAGTCACTTAACCAACCTGACCATCTTGTGATTCTTAAGATGGTCAACAGCTGTAACAACAGCTTCAGTTATTAGAGCTAGAAACTAGAGATCTGCCCCAAAACCTGGGAGTAGTGATGGACTCTGTCCTGAACCTTCAGAGCCACATAAAGACAGTTACAGTCGGCCTTCTGTCACCTGAAGAACATCTCCAGGATTAGAGGACTAATATCTCAGCAAGATCTAGAAAAACTCATCCATGCGTTCACTGTAATCGTATTGATTACAGTGAACCCTCGTTTATCGCGGGGTTATGTTCCTAAAGAACCTGTGATAGGCAAAATCCGTGAAGTAGTAACCTTTATTTTTTTTTTTACAATTATTATACAATAAAATACTCCATAATACATTGAAACCAAAAAACTAAACCTTTTTACAGGCCCAAGCATTTGTTTAACAAATAAAAGTGCTGTATAAA
>CAEGAD010034325.1:0-30514 GCA_903067055.1 Poeciliopsis paucimaculata
GAAACCACTGCTAAGGACAGGCAACAAGCAGAAGAGACTTGTTTGGGCTAAAGAACACAAGGAATGGACATTAGACCATTGGAAATCTGCTTTGGTCTGATGAGTCCAAATTTGAGATCTTTGGTTCCAACCACCGTGTCTTTGTGCGATGCAGAAAAGGTGAACGAATGGACTCTACGTGCCTGGTTCCCACCGTGAAGGATGGAGGAGGAGGTGTGATGGTGTGGGGGTGCTTTGATGGTGACACTGTTGGGGATTTATTCAAATTTGAAGGCATGCTATTCCATCTGGTTTGCGTTTAGTTGGACCATCATTTATATTTCAATAGAACAATCACCCCAAACACACCTCCAGGGTGTGTAAGGGCTATTTGACCAAGAAGGAGAGTGATGGGGTGCTGCGCCAGATGACCTGGCCTCCACAGTCACCGGACCTGAACCCAATCGAGATGGTTTGGGGTGAGCTGGACCGCAGCGTGAAGGCAAAAGGGCCAACAAGTGCTAAGCATCTCTGGGAACTCCTTCAAGACTGTTGGAAGACCATTTCAGGTGACTACCTCTTGAAGCTCATCAAGAGAATGCCATGAGCGTGCGAAGCAGTAATCAAAGCAAAAGGTGGCTACTTTGAAGAACCTAGAATATAAGACATATTTTCAGTTGTTTCACATATTTTTGTTAGGTGTATAATTCCACATGTGTTAATTCACAGTTTTGATGCCTTCAGTGTGAATCTACAATTTTTATAGTCATGAAAATAAAGAAAACTCTTTGAATGAAAAGGTGTATCCAAACTTTTGGTCTGTGCTGAGATCATCTCTTCTGTTCGTTTAGTCCAAACAATTTTTAGTTATTTTTGCTAAATATGGCAATTTTGAGATTTCATCAGCTGATGAAAAAGGTTAATTTTATCCTAAGATTTTACTAGGAAGAATCCAGCTCCTCATCTCAAAATAACCAAATTCTAAAGGAAAACTAATCTAATTTTATTTATTAAATTGTACATTTTCAGTTTGTCATATACTCATCAGTTTCAGTTCATGTAGCTCTAAATTCAGTTTTATTGTCACTGAGTGATTCTATTTTTTGGGAAAACTATATGTGTATAAAGTTTTACCTACCTTGGAAAATACAACCCAATGATCACCAGTTAATTCCAAAACATATTCCTTTGCCATGAGTTTATTTTAACCATCTTGTTACCATTTCTCTCCCTCTGGCTAATTCTGTAGCTGTTCTCGTCTGGTTGTGCTTGTTAATAAAAGCTTAGTTTTATTTTAAACCTTTATGACGGCAAAGATTAGCCCAGTTCAAACAAAACACCTTGTTTCACACGTACCGTATCAGGTCAGCTGCTCAAAACTCAAGCTCTCCTCTTCCAGCTTGTCTTTTCTGGCAGTGCGCGCTGCTCTTCTTGATTTTTATTGGCTCTGATGCTCTTATTCTTCTCTGTAACATTAACAGCAGCGCGAGCAGCTACCGTAACTGCTGTTGTTCCGCGCAACACGCTCACTTGCGCTTTCTACTCTCTGCCAAGCTGGTGGAAAAGGGGCAATGGAGTTTCCGGCTACCATAATAACAATATATAGAAAACTTTTTTTTCCTAATTCATAAAATGCTAAAATCGGGGACAGCTTCAGCCGGGGACAGGTCCCCTAAAACGGGGACTGTCCCCGGAAATCGGTCACGCTAGGATATATATATATATGTATATATATACATATATATATATATTACTATTCACTGCCAAATCAACACAAAAATATAACCATCCTAGGTTAAACAGGTGATGTAATAAGAATGGAACAAAAAAACAGTGGTTTGAAAAGGTTAGAAAAGAATGCAACTCACCTGGTCCTCATCCAAAACAGGGCACTGGTACTCCTCATCATACCCGTCATAATATTGGCCTGGGGAAAGATTTAGAAACTCTTTCACTCATAAATAAATTGGTAAAAGATGGTGCTGACAACTTTTGCTTTAACTAAAAATACTCATTGTCATTGGACCATTTGTCAGGATTTGAGTTTTCTATGTGTATATTTTGAGTTCTGTGTCCTCTGTGCTCTTCGTGTTGTCCTGTCCCAGGTGTGTCTTGTTTCCTTGTTTACCCTCAGTGTATTTAATCCCACATGTGTCCTTTGTTCCTCTTCGGGTCCTTGTCATATTTTGTCTCAATCCATTCTAATGACCAGTTGCTACCTGCGTTGAGCCCTGGTGTCCGCTCAGCAGTGCTGCCTGTGTTTTTGGATTTTTGAACTTTCTCATCAAATAACTCATTCATCTTTACCTGGGTCTCAAGTGTCTGCCTCCCCTCCACACCGCACCGTATCATGACAGAAGGACCCGGCCAAGTACAGGGTGAGATGGCAGCTTTCATGGCCCAGAAGGACCAAAAGGATTGGATCCAGCAGCAGTTGGAGTTAGCACAGAGGGACCTCTACCGAGATGTAGTTCCAGGCACTCACCCTGACAGCTACCACCAACGTTTCCCTGCCACTACCATTCAACTGTTTTCAAATCAGCTCCGAAGAGGATTTCACTTACCTGTTCAAACAGTTTCAAAGGGACTCTTTTATGCTGAAGTTAGTTTTGGAACTTTATGACGAGTTTGTCCAGAAGAAACATATCGCTCCAGCCGCTGCTCCCACAGCTCCTGCTCCTCTCACCGCCGCAGTGGATCAAGCTCTTTTCACCGATGATGCCGCTGCAGACCCGGCTTCTCCTGCCAGCGCTCCCGAGCCTTCAGCCCCAGTCAGTGGGTTTTCCGTCACAGTCAGTGGGCCCAGTGTTTCCTCATTCTTTTTCCTCGTTGTTTCCCAGTGCTTCCTAGTCTCCCTGTGACCCTCCGTTGCCTCATAATGGTCCTAGTGCTCCTCCAGAGTCCCCTAGTGCTCCTCCTAAGTCCCCTAGTGCTCCTTCTGAGTCCCCTAGTGCTCCTTCTGAGTCCCCTAGTGCTCCTTCTGAGTCCCCTAGTGCTCCTTCTGAGTCCTCTAGTGCTCTTCCTAGGGTAGGGTAGGGTTTCTAGCCTAGAAAACCCTAGGCTAGAAAGGCCCTGTGTAAGCCTCCCCGTCGCTCCCCGCTAGTGGTCCTTGTGTTCCCCAGTCTCTGCCCCTTAGTGTCTCATCAGAGTTTCCTGGTCCCTCCTCCGAGACCCTAAGTGCGCCTCCTGCGGGCCGCATGGTACACACCAAGGTCGCCCGCCGGAACTGCCTCTTGCGACCCGGCTTCTGCACCGCAGATGCCCACCGGACCTTCCCTGTGGGTTCCCCCTCCTGTGTCGCTGCCCACCCTGTTGGGTCGTTTTTTTGTCACATTTTGAACTCTAGCCCCCCATCCAGTGCCCCTCCGCCCACCCATGGTGTCATGATGCCCACTCGCATCATGACACCATTTTATAACGTGTATTATTTCAATTTAGTTTTTATTTCACAACAAATGACATCTTAAGGCACATACAAAATTGATTCAATCAAATCATTTCAAGAGATTCCAAGTCAAGTAAATAGACTGCAAATTGATTATAATTTTCAATGTAGTCGAGATGAGTTTATTATTTAAATTTGGTTAAAAAACAAAATGGTATTGTTACGCCGTCCGCAGTTGAACGAGGAAGGAAGGGATAACATGATGACCACAATAAAATTAATTCAAACTATAGGAATTGTGGCTATTGGGCAGATTATTTCTGTTTGGGTTTATTTTAATTGTTTTGACATTTTACTTTATTATTTGTGAACCTTTGAGAAAATTTTGGATTTAACACATTCCTGTCTCAGTTTGCGCCAAGCTGCACTGTGGAGAGGTGTGTGGGGGAAAGCCAGAGCCCAAGAACTGCTGTACTGAAATATTCTTGTTTTAAACAGAATAAACCTGCCCTACTGCTGCAAAACACCAAAGGTCCTCGTCTGCTGGTTCCTTTTGCACATGATACACAACGCAGAGTATACATAACAGATGAGACGGATGAGGGTGGCTACAGTGGTGCCGTGACCCGGATCCACACTGCTTCGGACAAGTTCATCATCGTGGTTCGTTAAGAGTGGATCAACGTCAGCTGGTCACCTGAGGTTGCTTGTTACATTAACACATCTATACAGACTGAATAGTATAACGGAGTTGGACGTTGCTGAAGTTTTTCACTTCAGCAACAACAACAAAAATATACACTGCTCAAAAAAATAAAGGGAACACTCAAATAACACATCCTAGATCTGAATGAATGAAATATTCTCATTGAATACTNAAAATCAATCAGTGTTGCTTCCTAAGTGGACAGTTTGATTTCACAGAAGTTTGATTTACTTGGAGTTATATTGTGTTTAAGTGTTCCCTTTATTTTTTGAGCAGATATATACATATCCATTTTATGTATTTGTTTTTATGTAAAGAACTGGAAAAAAAAGACGAGGATAACTCGTCTTTTCCCTGTGGGGTGTTAACTTCCCCACAGGGAAGTTAACACCACAGGGTTAACTGTGGTGCCTTTTACCCCTGTACAAAACACTAATGTTGGCTCTCCAGCCTTTTGTTCTACACGTGTAGTTAAGAATGTATCTCCTAGTGTTGTTCATGATGGTGCAGCTTCAGACAATTCAGTTAGTGCTGACCCACCATTAAGTGACCTTATTACAAGCACTGCACAGCAAGTTGGGCAGTCCATAATGGACCGTCTTAAGGGTGAATGTGGGGATGGGAGTGTTAAGGGTCTGCAATCCCAAGGCAGTGTGGGCCAATCACAGAGTGAACACACGTACCTCAACTTGACTGGGGCAAAACTAGTACTACAGCCAGACGTCAAAGAACCCCCCACATTCAGAGGGGATGGATCTGACAAAAACACTGTTGGCGAGTGGGAAGAATGAATGAAAATCTACTTCAGAAAACGAGGCACACCCACTGATGAACAGTACACCGAGATTCTCTCTAAGTTGATGGGAAAAGCTAAGGATATTATATAGGATAACACTGCGAAGCAGCCCTTCACTAAAGCCTCAGGAAACGCCAGATATTGTCTACAGCATCTTGAGATAACATTTCAGTGATGTGCCTTATTCATGTATGCCTATCGCCAACTTTTATAACACTAACATTAGCAAGAGAAACACCTCTAGATTACTGGGTACGCTTGAACAAGGCAGTTGATGCAGCAGAGGAGGGCTTGAAAAGATTAGGACGGCATGTAGATAACCCTTGCCAAGAAGCAACTATGATGTTTGTGAAACATTGCCCAGACCCGGCCCTTGCTGCCATTTTGAAGTTCAAAGCACCAGACAAATGGACGGCCGGTGAAATTCAAGAGCACATTGATCGCTACCAGATTGAAACCAGAGAGCAGGCATTCTCTAGGTCAAGATATCCTAAACTAGCTACAGCTCATGCTCAAGCTCCTGTCCCTGAGCAATTATCACCACCACCCTGTCACTTAAGAGACATTCCATCACACCTAGAGACTGGTGCAGCTGCCCCGTCACATTGTAATGACAGCTGCATGAAAACTTTAATCAGCCTCTTTGAACATACACTCTCACAGAACAGTCAGATTGCAGGCAGACAGAACCCACCGAGCCAAGTGCATCACAAAGCATGCAGGGTTTGTAAGTCTTGGGATCATTCTACCATCTCACACTGCAAGCAGAAACGTTTGTGTTTAGCATGCTTTGAACCAAATCATATTAAGAGAGACTGCCCCAACCGTTTACCTGTCAGAAGTGAGCATGGTCTTCAGTCACAAGACCCCCAGCATTTAAACTAGTTGGCCTGCATGGGATGCGGGGTGGTGTGGGCTCAAAAGAAAAGACCCTCGATAATAATGACCTTGAACAGCAATATGAAAAAGCATGTGCAGCAGCACCGGTTGGTGCTAGGGTGATAGCTCAAAACACACAACGAATTGAGCCATTTGATGAACTGTTTTATACACTGTGACTCTAAATGACAAGTTTCAGCTACAGGGGATGCTTGACTCTGGTTCCATGGCCTGTACACTGAGCAAGAAGGTGGAACAAATGATGCTGAATCAGAACTCGCTTTTGGAACCTGTTCCCCTCTCTCAAGAAATTGTTCTCATTGGTTGTGGAGGGACACTCAGCAAACCTTGCTGCATGTATGAGGTGGAAATGAAACTGTATGGAGAGACATGTGTTGTCCCTGTGTTGGTAGTGCCAGGCCAGAGAGATGATTTAATCATTGGCACAAATGTCATACTATTTCTGATGCATCAGCTAAAAATCACAAATGATTATTGGCGTCTAGTGTCCAGTCCCAGTCTCCCCCCAGAATGTGAGCAATTTCTCGACATGATGGCAAGCACTTCTCGGTGGAGAGGTGAAGAACTCCCAGAGAGGATTGGCACAGTCAAATTACAAGTCTGTTACTTTACTGGCAAGGACTGAACATCTGGTATGGGGTAAGCTACCACATAACATTCCGATGTCTCCAGGGAGTACTGTGATCACTGAACCAACCTCATCTAAATCGATGCCACGTAACATCATGGTTGCTCGCATTATCACTACATTATGGGGAGACAGGTGGGTCCCTTTAAAAGTTGCTACCCTGTCAGACAAGCCCATCACACTGAAAAGAAACAGCAAGTTAGCAGATGTGTCCCCCTGCCTGGCGGTTGAAGATTTTGAAGCTTTTCAAGGCATCAGCCAGGTTGAAAACATTGCTTCAGAAAGGGAACATGTCAAAGAGAGGTCCGCAGATCTGAAACTGCGATTGCAACAGGTTGGGCTCAGTGACCTTGACATTGACTTATGCCACACTGATGACGCAGGGAAAACAAAGTTGGTTGACCTGCTTGAGAAATATAATGATGTTTTTTCTAAGCATGCTCTGGATTGTGGCAAGGCAGAAGGCTTTGTACATCAAATCCGGCTTGTTGATGATAGACCATTTCGTCTTCCATACCGCCGAATCCCGCCAGCGCATTATCACAAGTTGCGTCAGGTTTTATCTGATATGGAGTAACAGGAAATAATAAAGAAGTCTGTGAGTGAATATGCCTCTCCTCTTGTGTTGGTTTGGAAGAAGGATGGCAGTCTAAGGATATGCACAGACTTCAGGTGGTTAAATGCAAGGACATTTAAAGACGCACACCCACTTCCACACCAGTCCGACTGCTTAGCTGCTCTTGGAGGCAACACATACTTCAGCACAATGGATTTGACATCAGGATTTTACAACATTCCTATGGCAGAGGAGGACAAGAAATACACAGCATTCACAACTCCAATGGGGTTGTATGAATATAATAGAATAACCCAAAGCCTGTGTAACAGCCCTGCCTCTTTCATGAGGATGATGCTCAGCATATTTGGAGATTTGAACTTTAGCAGTTTGCTGTGCTATCTGGACGATCTCCTTGTTTTTGCTTCGAGTGAAAAAGAGTCTGGAGAGGTTAGAGATTGTGTTCCAACGCCTTCGCCTGCACAATCTCAAGTTGAGTCCCAAGAAATGTCACTTCATGAGGTCATCAGTGAAGTTTCTGGGGCACATTATAGATGGCCATGGAGTGTCTGTCGACCCTGGAAAGGTTGAAGTCATTACAAAGACGACAAACGCTGACCTGATGGAGGATGACGGATGCCCGCCTTCAGTCAAGAGGATAAAGTCCTTCCTTGGTATGGTATTTTATTACCAACATTTCATCCCGAGCTGTTCATCTGTTGCCAAGCCAACTGCTGGACAGAAGAAGAAGGGGAAAACCAAAACAACAACAAATGGAAGTACTTACAGAAAACAGACCATCTGACTGGACAGAGGAATGCCTTTTTAAGCCTTAAGCCTTAAAGAAAAGCTGTTGAATTGTGTTGTTCTGGCACACCCAGATTTCTCACAGACTCTGATTTTGTCTATTGATGCTTCACTGGATGGCTTGGAGCTGTCTTGTCTCAAGTACCAGCTGGGGAAGAGAAGGCTCGCCCCATCGCATTTGCCAGCAAGACGCTGAGTAATTCTCAAAAGAAATGCCCGGCTCACAGGCTTGAGTTTTTGGCTTTGAAATGGAGTACATGTGAGAAGTTCAGTCATTGGTTAAGAAGGTCAAACATTCACCGTGTGGACTGATAACAACCCGCTCACCTACATCATGACAAAGCCAAAACTTATTGCTTGTGAGCAGCGTTGGGTTGCAAAGCTGGCACCCATCTCTTTTGATCTGAAACACATACAAGAACACAGTGGCTGATGCACTCAGTAGGGATCCATTTGCAACAACTGTCAGCCATAGGATCATCACTGAGGGCTACTCTCACCTCCTTATCGAAGCTGATAGTATTAGCCAAGATGGAGTCCAAGATTCTTTTCACTTAAAGGCCCAGAGTCAAAAAGTGAAGAAACCACCTTGTGTTGGTCTAGAACCCCATTGTTGTTCACAACCGTACCGGTGTAACATAGCCAAGGCTCTTCTGGTGATGCATGACCAGTGGGATTTGGCTACGGAGACCCGTCAGTAGCACTAATTCAGTCTGTCCAAGATTTGTACATACCAGGGCAAGATTCTCTCCCTGTGTTCACTTTAATGAATTACAACATGCCCAAAAGCTTGATCCTGATGTGTCCAAAATTTTGACATTCATTATCCGAGAGAGGCGTCCATCCAGACATGAAAGAGCAGGACTTGGCATAGGCGCTATGGTGATCATTAAACAGTGGGAGAGGCTCAAGATTAAGAATGGAATCCTCTATAGAGTCATTCGAGATCCCCTCAACAGAAAAGACATCAGTTTGTTCTTCCTGATAGCCTCAAGGACAGAGCCTTGAAAGGCATTCACGACATGGCTGGACATCAAGGGCAGGCACGGACACTTCACTTGGCAAGACAAAGATTTTTTTGGCCGAAAATGGATGCTGATGTGAAGGAGTATGTCAAGTGTTGCCAGAGGTGCATTCTTGCCAAAACACCAGAACCTTATGTTCGAGCCCCTCTTAAAAGCATAAGAACTTTTGCCCCAATGGAGTTGGTGTGTTTGGACTTCTGGAGCGCGGAGGATAAAAAGCAAAACTCAGTGGATGTGCTTGTCCTGACTGATCATTTCACAAAGCTAGCCCACGCTTTTTAATGCACCAATCAAACAGCAAGGCAGATTGCTAAAAAGTTGTGGAACTGTGTATTTTGTGTGTATGGATTTCCTGAACGGATCCATTCGGATCAGGGAGCAAACTTTGAAAGTGAGCTCATTGCTGAACTCCTTCGACTGGCGGGAGTATCAAAGTCTCACACCACTGCGTACCATCCCATGAGAAACGGGGGCACCGAGATTCAACCGCACCCTTGGCAGCATGCTCAGATCATTGCCACTCAGAGAGAAGAACAAATGGCCTGAACAAATACAAACATTGACTTTCGCATATAATGCAACAGTTCATGAGACTACAGGATTTGCTCCATTCCAACTCATGTTCGGTCGGATTCCAAGGCTCCCTGTGGATGTGATCTTCAAACAGGTGTTGTGTGATCCGGTGACGACTGATTATCAGACCTATGCCAAAACTCTCATGTCACATCTGTACGAGGCAGCTAGGATAGCTCAAGCACATGCTGTGGAAGAACAAGATAAACAGGCAGAAGGATACAACAGAAAAGTAAAAGGCACCCATTTGAACATAGGAGCTAGAGTCTTGCTAGCAAAAAAGGGTGAAAGGGGGAAGAAAAAGTTATCTGACAAGTGGAATGCTAACGTTTACACAGTTATTGACAGGAATCTCCAACCTCACACATACAAGTTGGAGAACAAACAAGGTAACAAAAAAATTGTGCACAGGAATCTGATACTGGACATCAGCTTTCTACCTGTGGGAATAGCCCAGGATGAGATTGTTGTTGTCGGGCCGGAGGAGGCACAAGGCCTGTCAGACTCCTTTGATGCTTCGGAAGGGAGAAGTTTGGATGATGGACATAACGTATGGGAGATGAGTAAATTGATGAACTGTGAGAGCAATGTTTCTCTGGATCGAGAAGTGTCAGAACCAGGCTTATCCAACCAGAGTCTTGTGAAGCCTCATAGTGTAATGGAACTTTCAAGTGAACATGCTGATAGCCATGTGGCAAGAGAAGAGTTGCACACAGTGAGTCAAGCTCATTCTACGGACACAGAGGCTCTTCCTGTAAATTCAGATGCCAACACGGACATGTGTCGTCCCTCAGAGAGTACTGACCAAGTAGTTAGGACTTGGGTGGGCAGGGTCAGCAAAAGGGTGAACAGATTCATTGAATCAATGGTCCAAAGACCTTTTGACTTTAGGGATTTGGCAAACTCTGTAGCCACAAATCCCAATCCATTCTTACTTGGTTTTGAGTGAATTAATTTGTTTAGAGTCCTGTATATGGACAGTTCAGCAATGTAACTGTAATGGAATATTGTTTTCTTCAAATATACATCTGGTATCATGGTTATGGGTTTAAAGTTAGCACAGAATTATATGGTGTAAATATAATATTGATCTGAGAAGGGCAGAGGCCTGATCAACTGTATGTTCCTTCGAAACCTGTTTTGTAGGTGGCTCTCAAGCTGAATGCCATCCTTGATTAGGGCAAACCTGTGCTGAATTTTTGTCAAATTTGTCAGTTTTCCATGTATTGGAATTGTAATATTTAGACTGACTTGGATTTTGGTGAAATATAGGAGGGGTGGATGTAGTGAGTGTGTAAACATGCTTATATTTCATCCCAAATCCATCCTCATTGTCTATGTATGCTTGTTTTACATGGTTTTAGAATTGTATTTTATTTTGGTAGAGAAGCTTTTATTTTCTTGTTTCCTGTTTTCGCATCATATCCTGCGTGTTCGCGCTACTCTCCGCGGTTCGCGCCAAACTGCACAGTAAGCGTGCAAAGCCATCTTCAATTTGTGCATTAAAACATTAACCATGTCCTAAAAAGTATGTTAAACTCACAAGTTGCTATATATTCATCTATATACTAATCTCTAACGGTTTCATGTTAAGTGCAGCACTGAACTCTGTATTTCGTTCCCACAATAGTGACATTTATTGAGTTAACCATGTCAATGTGGTTATTTTTGTTCTTTTGATTGTTTAAGGTGTGTGGGGGAAAGCCAGAGCCCAAGAACTGCTGTGCTGAAATATTCTTGTTTTAAACAGGTATGTGAGTTGCTTCAAGATGTTATCTGGATGTTAGATTAATGTATTTAGTATATTTTCATGTTACAATGGAAAATCTTTTTTTTGTTATTAATTCGAACTATTGGAATTGTGGCTATTGGGCAGATTATTTCTGTTTGGGTTTATTTTAATTGTTTTGACACTTTATTATTTGTGAACCTTTGAGAAAATTTCAGATTTAACACTTTCCTGTCTCAGTTCGCGCCAAGCTGCACTGTGGAGAGGTGTGTGGGGGAAAGCCAGAGCCCAAGAACTGTTGTACTAAAATATTCTTGTTTTAAACAGAATAAACCTGCCCTACTGCTGCAAAACACCAAAGGTCCTCGTCTGCTGGTTCCTTTTGCACATGATACACAACGCAGAGTACACACAACAGATGAGACAGATGAGGGTGGCTACATACGCACCTCATGGAAAAACACAGCTGTATGGAAAATGCACAGACTAAGCAGAAATGATTCAATTCAGGAAATACAGTTAAAAAAAATGGGTCTTGAGCCCGCTCCTAAAGATGGCAACATTTTTTGCCGCCTTCAGGTTCTCTGGCAGACCGTTCCATAAACTGGGGGCACAACAAGAACATTTAGCTTATATTGTTATTTATACTTACCTAGCAATCTAGCATTGTCGTGTGGAACAGCATTCAGCCTTTAACACCAAGGTGTTAAAGGGGGAGGAGGGTGGGCAACAGAGTTCGAAAGGGGTTTACTGTTCAGTGTTTATTATTAGGGATGTAGCTTTTAACATCCAGATGTTCTTGATTTCTCTGTCTTTAAACAATTTGAAAATACTAGGAAGCCCATTAAGTGTTACACAGCATGTCTGGTGGTTTAAGAATTAAAATGTCTTCTTGGAACTGTAGTGGATTACAGAAACTGAAAAAAGTTAAACAGATAATGACTAGAGGGAAATCTATGCACTCTGATATTGCATTATTTCAGGAGACTCACCTGTTGTCTGGTCAGGAGGCAAAGATTGGCAGGAGGTGGCAAGGCAGTATATATTCAGCACCTTTTACTTCCCAAGCAAGAGGGGTTATGATTTTGATTCATGAATCTATATCATGTGACAAGGGTTATTAAAGACAGGGATGGGAGGTACGTTATTCTACAGGGCACACTTATTACAGAAAAAATAAACCTGATAAATATTTATGCCCCAAATGTTAACGACCCAAAGTTTTTTCAAAATCTCTTTCTGACAATTTCATCTTTGTCTGGCAGCTATATTATAGCAGGAGATTTTAACTGCACAAAGAACCCAGAATTGGACAGAAGCTCAGGTTCTGACAACTCTCATTCTAAAAGTAGACAAACAATTCAACACTTCAACACAATGAAGGAACTTAATTTGATGGATATTTGGAGGGACATGAAACCCAAGTGTTTAAAATATCTGTGTTATTTAAATACACATAAATTATATTCTCTAATCGATTACTTTTTAATTTCTGCCACTTTGAGACATAAAATAAGAGACTCAATATGATGGCATCTTAATTTCTGACCATGCACCAAATTCACTTATCTATGAGGATGTAAGACTAAGAAGAGACCCTCCTTGGTGGAGATTTAAATAAAAATGGCTCATAGACCCAGAATTTATATCTTTCGTAGATAATCAAATTAATATCTATTTTGAAATCAATACAGATGAAACGCCACCCTCTTCAAGGTGGGAAGCCTTTAAGGCCTATATAAGGGGTCAAATAATTAGCTTTACGAGTTATAAGGCAAAACAAACTTATCAAAAAACAAAAGAGTTGGCAGCAGAGATTGAGCTGCTTGAGAGGGATTACTATCAAACGCTGTGCCCAAACACCCATAAAAAACTTCTGATACTAAGAACACAGTACAATGAACTTTCTGCCTCACAACTTTTGCGTCTTAAGCAGTCGTTCTATGATCAAGGGGAAAAGCCTGGGAAATTATTAGCCTGGCGACTGCGACAATTACAAAATGAGAAAAATATTACTTCAGTCGAAAATAATGAGGGACAGATTATTACCGATCCATTAGAAATCAATGAAATTTTTAAGATATTTTTTGAAAAATTATACAGCTCTGACATAACGCAATAGGAACAAGAGCAAAATGTCTTCTTAGAAACCCTCCAAATAACCAACATCTCAGAATCAATGAGTACAGATCTTAGTGCAGCTATAACTAAAGAGGAAATATCTATAGCAATAGATAATTGGAAAACAGGTAAAGCTCGAGGCCCAGATGGGCTTCCGACAGAATTTTATCAGAAATTTGAAGCTAAACTGCTCGCCCCTCTTTTTGGCATGTATTTAGACTCGTTTGAAAAGGGAATTCTTCCCGCCCCACTAAGAGGAGCCCTGATCACTATTGCCTAAACCTGGTAAACCTTGCAACAAATGTGAAAATCTAAGACCAATAAGCCTTCTTAATGTCGATTTAAAGATTCTTTGTAAAATTCTGGCTCGAAAATTAGAGAAAATATTGCCCAAAATAATTACCTGTGATCAAAATGGGTTTATTGTAGGAAGACAGGGATTCCATAATGTGAGACGAGTACTGGATATCATTTATTTATGGAAGAAAAAACAGACACCACTTTGCTATCATTGGATGCTGAAAAGGCCTTAGATAGAGTTGAATGGCCCTATTTATTTGAGATATTGAAAAGATTTGGATGTGGGGACCATTTCTATCGATGGGTTAAACTTTTATATAATGAACCTTATGCTAAAATAACAAATGGCGTTATATTTAAATAATTTAAAATTAAACGAGGTTGTAGACAAGGGTGCCCCTTGTCCCCTTTATTATTTATCCTAGCAATAGAGCCGTTTGCCATTGCAGTGCGGTCTCATAAAAACATAACTGGTTTGACAATAGGCCAACAGGAATATAGAATTGCTTTATTTGCTGATGATGTCATTCTTTTTTTGGAAAATCTGAAAAGTTCTATTCCAGCCTTGTTAGATCTAATAAACACATTTGGAAGAATATCAGGATATAAAGAAAATAAAGATAAATCTTCATTAATGTTACTTAATTCAAAAGAAAGAAACAGTGTCGGGAATCCTTTCCAATTTAAAAAGGTAGATTGCTTTACGTATTTGGGGATCAGAATAGTACCACATATAAATGACATTGTTGCGGTTAATTATAACCCCTTGATCGACTCAATTGCTGCCTCTGTGGACAGATGGAACTACCTGCCCTTGTCACTTATAGCACGAATCAACGTCCTTAAATCCAATGTGATGCCCAAACTTTTGTAATTGTTTCAAAACATCCCATTGCCACCTCCTGCCAATTTATTTTCGGCCCTAAAAAACATTTTCATACGCTTTCAGTGGAATAATAGACAACCAAGGCTTCGTTTAACACTTTTGTACGTACCGTATGATAGAGGAGGCCTCAGGTGCTATTGGGCAGCTCAGTTAAGGACTATGACATATTATTTTACAGATAAATGTTTCTTGCCTTGGGTGAATATTGAACATTGTTCTTTACCTCTCCCTCTACCTCAGTACATTTACTCAGCAAAATTCAGAATGCTGAAAAAGACAAAAAACCCTATAGTCAGAAATATGATCTTGGTTTGGTATCAGGTTAAGAAATATCTAGGTGACTCCTCCTCCCCATCACACTTCAGTCCGATATGGGGTAACCAGTCTTTCCCTCCAGGCAGGGCAGATCCTGGTTTTAGGAAATGGGCTGAACAACAGGCGATCTTGCGGAATCGGAAGATGGGGGTTGTGATGTCATTTGAAGAGTTAAAGACCAGGTACGATATTCCAAGTAAACATTATTTTAAATATCTACAAGTGAGAAATTTGATCAGTTCATCTCAAAATCAATGTGAATCCTCTACAGTCCACCTTGGAAATTGAAATGGATTGCTTTAGAAAAGGAATTATCTCCAAACTATATAGCATGTTAATGGAGGTATCCTCTGAGTCTTCTTTATGGAAGCTCAATGCCTAGAGGGAGAATTTACAGGAGAACTTGCCTTCAGAGGACTGGGAAAGGGCGTGTGCTGAAGCACAAACACAAACCACCAATACATGCCTCAAAGTACTACAATATAACTGGCTAATGAGAACATATGTGATGCCAGAAAAGCTTAATAAGTACAACGGTGCCATCTCAGACCTGTGTATTATATGTGGAGAAGAGAAGGGAACATTCTTCCATTGCATCTGGAAATGCCAGATAGTTCAACAATTCTGGAGGGAGATTAAACAAGCTCTAGAGACGATACTACGTATAAAACTAGTTTTTGACCCCAAATTGTTCATTCTAGGTTTATATCCTGACAGACATCATATGTCAAGAAAGATTATTACTGCCACGGATTTATGTTTACTACTTGCAAAAAGAGTCATAGCACTCTCATGGAAGAGTATCAGTAAACCAAAATTTATTAGCTGGGTTAATGAAATGTCCACAACCTTACCAATGGAAAAGATTACTTTCATTATAAAAGGGAAACTTTTGCCATTTCAAAATATTTGGGGTCCTTTTATGGAATATATTGAAAACTGAATATGAGGGGTGCCGGGAGTGAGTTCACGGGCTCGACTCCCAGTCCTGGCGACCCTTGCCGCATCGCTTCGCCCTCCTTCCTGTCTGCCTACTGTCAAAAATACGAGCCACTAGCGCTGCAAAATCTCTTGAGAAAAAAAAAAAACAAGTAAAAAAAATTAATGATGTTGATTTAATGTTTTATAAGAAAATAAAAATAATAAAGTTAAACATAAGTTAATAAATATGTTCATAAATATTGATAAAAAGTGCTAAAAATTGTGAAACACACCTTTAGTGCTGGCACAGTCTGATTTCACATCAGCCAATACGGTTGATTGTCCTGCCCCTTTAACTAACTGCTGTGCTGAGATTTTGCTCAGATTTGCGTCAGAAACGCTTGAGAGCTAACAGCTGACGGTTGCTTCTGTTAACAGCCTGGAAGAACTTGTTGAAATTTGATGTAGAATCTGGAAATTGGTAAGAAAAACAATGTTGATATAATTTTGCAAAATATAGAATTCAAAATATTAAATTTGTTTTTATTAAATCTCAGGAAGCTTCCCTTGTGAGCAGCTGAAGCTGGAAAAATCCCCGTGTAGCATCATATACCATCAGAGCATCGGTGAGTGACCACACGCGTTCGGCAGTTGGCTCAGTAAATTTGTTGGAAATTGGTTAAAATAACTAATAACTGATCAAATTTAATAAGAATTTAATTGTATTGTAAGATTTTTCATTATTATTGTGTATGTCGTATTTTTTTTTATGTAATTGTACTTATTTTTTTAATTAGTACATGTTCTAATATTTCAACGGTGCCATTTCAGTTAAGGGCTTTGTAAGGAATTTATAGTGTTATAGATGTACTTCATTGGCACTTTTAGATTGAAATATATATATAGATTTTTTTTTAACCACATACAAGCTAATTTCTTTAGTTTTACTGACGTGTTGGTAACATTGTACTCTGACAAATTGACTATTGTTGTACAACATGAAAAAAACTTGAGAAAGTATGAAAGATCTCTTTGAATTATAGCTTAAGCTTTATTAATATTGGCATCTTGAATTCTAAGATGTTTTACTTTGGCCTTGTTCCAGGTCAGGTTTTTTTTGTTTGTTTGTTATGGTGCACTTTTGGCCTGTCGTGCCCAGAGACCCCATGATCTTTCTCTTCTGAACCAGAGAACCAAGTGAACTGGTAGATAGTGACCCGACTGGTTTCTAGTTGTGGAACACTGAAGAGCATTGACAGACACATCAAAAAGAATGTGCTATTTTTTTTTTTTTAAAACACGCAATTTTGGCCTATTTGTAAATGTGGATCCACAATTGTTTATTATATTAAATTCTGTTATTTCTTATAGACACTGTGTATTCTCCTCTATTGTTACTCACACCTAAGTTCCCTTGAATTTAGAGTCTTCTGATCCGGCCCAACTTTCTTTATATTTGTATAGAATTGGAATTGGTCATTGAAGTAAATTAATTAACCTGCTATTCATTATTATCAAGTATATTTGAAGTAACATTCCTCGTGGGTTAAAATAAGATTATAATTTATGCTGGGAGAGGGGACCAATCACACAGCTGGCACCTCTGAACGTTGCCTCTGCGCAGTGCCTCGCATGCTGCCGGGCATGTCTCTAAAGTTCACCTCAGCGTGGCTTGTGTGTGCCTCCTTTCACTCAAACTGGACACAGGCTGACCTGTATGGATATTTATATTAACACCCTGTGAGATATTTTTTTTTGGCAAATTCCACATCAAGGTAGTTTAAAACCCACTGCTTTAGCTCTGGTTGCGCAGCTCTATGTGAACCACAGGAATAACTTGTTGTCACTCTTTCAGAGTGGGGAGAATGATCTATAGTTGTGAATAAAGAATTATGTGCAGCGTTTATATTTCATCACGCTGCCCAGCGTGTGGCTCTTTTTTTCCTATAAAATTTATGTCTGTGTTCCTGGTTGGCTGGTGCATTAGTGGTTAACGAACCAGCGCTAACCTCATCATGCAGGTTCTGTCTGGTGAGCAGCGTTCTCACTTTCCTCGTTGTCACGCTGGTTTTACTTCATTTCATTTTTTTTTAGCATTATTTTTCCGGTTGCACTAAACCAAATCAAATGCTTTGTCCACTTAGTCAGCCAGAGTTAATACGTGCGAAGATCAGAAAAACTCGTCCCTTAAAGTTGGCCAACCAAATCAGTCTCTGTAACACTTATTAAAAACTCAACAGACACAAAATGGAAGAGCTACTAAAGCTACATTAGCATCATTAAATTAAACCTCCCGTTTGTAGCACATTTAACTCATCACGGAAAGCCGGTCCAAGTCTGTTTGAGGCTTTGAGCAAAATTTGACTTAGGGGCCCCTCTTGCTGCTAAAACCATCAGCACCGCTAGCAACTTCAGTGTAAGATTTAGTGACATCTGGAAGAGGGAAATAGTTTAACTGGCCAAAAAGCAATCAGTTATAATTACTAATTTGTATTTGTGAACAAAGTTCAAACTCAAAGATTAAACTGAGACCGTCAGATTGTTGCTATGGTAACAAAACAACTATCTATGAATATTGTTCTTTGAACTTTTACAAAGTAAACCTGCCAGCTGCTTAAAATCTTACATTTAAATGTTAAAACGATTTAAAATATTTAAATTTATGTATGCTGAAACTATTAAATTATCCCAGCAGCATTGATAATTTCAATAAATAAATGTTACATTTATATATCTATAATTTGTGTTAAAATATTAGCATATATGTGGCCCCTGAAGCCCTGGGGGCCTGATAGAGCTGCTGTCTTAATTTGGATTAAACAGAAATGAAAATAATTGATATTCATTTTAATTGTAGTTTTTAAGACTTGTTGTGGGTTCAAATAGCGTTTCACTGGCAATGTTTTCCCATAACACACATTTACCCAGTAATACTTTCACTTTTCCTGTCTACTTAAGACAGAAAATTTGCCTCGGGGCTTCTAGGCGGTCCACAGTGTTTTTGTATTAAAAGATGTTAATACAAAAAACACTGTGGACTGCCTCGAAGCCCCGAGGCAAATTTTCTGGGGAAAACCCCGGAAGAGAATACAATGAAAACTATATGCCGATGATGTCTTGGTGACCTTATCTGACCCAGAGGCCAGTCTACCTAACCTCATGTCCTGTCTCCATCAATTCGGACTTTATTCAAATGAAATACAGAACAAAACTCAAGCCATGTGCTTTACTTATAACCTTTCAACCCAAGAGGATAGTTTAGATTTAAATGAAAAGCAAAAACCATGAAATATTTAGGCATTAATATTATTAGAAATGTAAACAAAATATAAAGCAAATTATTATTAATAAAAAAAAAATTATTTAGACACATGGGCCCTTTTGACACTCGACTTGTATAACGGAATAGAACTTACAAAGATGATTATCTTACCTCAGCTGTTATTTCTTTTTCAATTTTTATCAGTAGATAAAAATAACAAAATACAGAAAACAACCCAACCAGGGTGGGCGGCAACACAGTAGGTTTATTTGGCGGAACAAAAAACCAAGTGTACGCAATAAAACCTTCCCAAAAAATAAAGGTGTTTGGAAAATTATTACAGAGCAGCACATCTGCAGTATCCAGATTACTGGTGTCAAGAGGGGTATGACCCAAAGTGGAAATAACTAGAATTAAAGCTGCAAGCAGCCTCTTATGGCCCTCCCAGCTCACAGCTGCTCCGGCCTCATGGCCACTGCCCTACCCTAACTACCCTAACCCTAACCCAGTTTGGGGCAAATTGGATGATGCATATATGATTTATGCAAATGGCAAGGGACTTAAATTAACTATCCCGCCAGACCCACATTGTTCACCTACCAGTCAGTGTTGACAGGATTCATCATTGCTTAAGTGGTTTAAGTTTAAACATATATGACTCAACCAGTAAAAGACATTCAGCAGAAAAAAAATAGGTAGCTTCCTGTTGGAAGGGGCGAGAACAAAGTGATGTCACATTCACTTACCACGTGAAGGTGAGAAAGGTGAGATAAGTCTGACCAGCTGTGACCTTGTATGTGGAAGTTAATTCGTCATGAAACATCAATGTGCAATGTCAGATTTTGAGGGTTGGCCATGCCCACATGCTTCAATGTACGAAAAAGATTGATAATGTTTGATCTTGAAAGCCTCAAAACTTTCCCATGTGATTCTGAAGTCTGAGTGTCAAAAGCTGAAGGAGTTTGCTCAGATATGTGCGTAAAAAAGACAAAATGGCAGTTTTGGCGGAAATGACTGACTTCTCGTTGGGTTTGGACCATGGTATCTTGTATTTCCTGACAAGATACACACGTCTGCTGGGTTTCATAATTCTGGGTTAAAGCACAGCTTGGGGCTGATTTAAGATATTCTAGAGGGTGCTGAAGAGAAATTTAGGCCACATTCCTCATCGATTGCTGTGGATTCCCGTTTGGGGGAGGGTAAGGATTGATCTTAGTGAGTTTGGTGCAGCTCGGCTGGAATCTTTGGAATTTAGAGCCAAATATCACACCTGATATCGCCACCCGTCACGCCCACATCCTTCACCGAAACCTTTGGAAACCAAATTACACCAAAATGTCTGCCGTGGACACAATTTCATGTTGATTATGTAAACGGTGTCAGAGACTGTTCAAAGTAAAACATCACACTTCCTTCTCTCAGTGGGCATGCCTTAAGTGATCTCTTGATTTGACCATTAGGTATTGTATGAGTTCAGATGGGGATCAATCACTGAATGAATCATGTTTCATGGCAATACGTCCAACTTTGAGGCCTGCCCACGGACCCTTCAGCATGTACAAAATCTTTCGATTTGATCATTTTTAGTCAGCCATCCCATATGAAGAAAATGATCCTTTTAGAGAGGAAAACATGGTTATTAAGATGGATTGAACACAACAAGGATTTTTTACCAGTACAGTCAGACTCTATATTCAAGAAATTTACCAGAAAAGGCATCACCTCATACTGTGTTTCATCCGGAATAAACCTGGAAAGCTTTCCAACGAATACCGGAAAAATTTGATCTTGACAAACAAACAAGATTGTCAAATATTTGCAGCTCAGGAAAAATTTTAATTCTAACTTTAAAAAAAAAAAAATTAAGAAATCATTAAAATCCTTGATGCCTATAATGGTAAATCTTGAAAGAAGAGGCTATCCAGAGTATATGTAAATTTGTGCATAGAAGCATAGAAAAAACACTATAGATTAAAATTACATGAGAGAAGGAGACGAAAATAATACTGACAGAGGATGAGTGGCTAATCATATGCCAAATTAATTTCACTACCAATAGCTCAGGGAAACGGAAGGAATTTTCACAGAAGAATATCATTAGTTTTTTTTGTAACCCCCAAAATAACATGCTCTCAGACTGGTACAGCTGAATCTGAGCATTGTTGGAGATGATGCAACAATGTCACAGCTGACCACTTTTATATTTTCTGGGGTTATATGTAACCACTGCGGGTGGTTCTTATCCTCTGAGCTAGGGTCCTCTACCAGAGGCCTGGGAGCTTGAGGGTTCTGCGCAGTATCTTGGCTGTGCCTAGGACTGCACATTTCAGGACTGAGACGTCTGATGTTGTTCCTGGGATCTGTTGTAGCCACTGCTCCAGTTTGGGGGTGACTGCCCCGAGGGCCCCAATGACCACAGGCACCACTGTGGTCTTCACCTTCCAGGCCCTCTCTAGTTNTTTTCCTGATGTTGCAGTCACTTGGTATTGCTACATCCACCACAACGGCTTTCCTCTGTTGTTTATCCACTACGACATGTCCGGTTGGTTCGACCTTACCATTTTGTCCGTCTGGATCTGGAAGTCCCACAGGATCTTAGCTCAGACATTCTCCACCACCTTTGGGGGTGTTCCCCACTTTGATCTCGGGGCTTCCAGTCCATATTCTGCACAGATGTTTCTGTACACTATGCCTGCCACTTGGTTATGTCGTTCCATGTACGCTTTCCCTGCCAGCATCTTGCACCCTGCTGTTATGTGCTGGACTGTCTCAAGGGCCTCCGTGAACAACCTACACCTTGGGTCTTGTATGGTGTGGTAGATCGGGCCTCTATTGCTCTGGTGTTTAGTGCCTGTTCCTGGGCGGCCAGGATGAGGCCCTCTGGGCTGTCCTTGAGTCCAGCTTTTTCCAGCCATTGGTAGGACTTTCTGATATCGGCCATCTCGGTTATTTGCTGGCGGTACATCCCATGTAGGGGCTTGTCCTCCCATGATGGTACCTCTGGCACCTCAACTTCTGTTCCCCGTTGTCTGAGACATTCACTGAGCACAATGTCTGTTGAGGCTTTGTTTTCGAGTCTTAACATCCGTGGCCTTTATCTCCTCCTTTGGCCAGCTAATTATATATATATATAGTAATATGAATAAAAAACTACAAATTGACTGGCTGACTATATAAACACACACACACGGCTGTATTGTTCAATGTAAAATAATTACTTCGAAAGTGCTCAAAATAGAGTAAATGTTTCACTTTGTTTTATTGTGTCTGCATATTAATATGTATTTTATATTCAATCTTTTCTATTTTGTAATTGCATTGTATTTTATGGTTGTGTACAGCACTTTGTTCCTGTCAGTGTATAAAGTGCTTCATAAATAAAGCTGGATGTGGTACGGTAATTTGAGATAACAGCTTATAAAGTTTTATTTGGGGGATCAACATCAGGATGAAAGTCTCTCCCCTCTATAGTATTTATACCAATGACATATTTCTCTGTTGTGAGTCTTACCTTCATGCGCCAGTTCACCAATGTTGACATATGTCAACCCTGTCTGCGCAGCCAACTCCTTTCCCAAAGTTGTCTTCCCTACTCCGGGTGTTCCTGTGGATGTGGATGAAACAAAAATATTTCTACTATATTAGATTGAACACTCACAATTATATTCAGAGCAAAGTGTTATTAAAATACAAATAATGCACTCTGTCAGATATTGTAGGTGAATGACAGATTTTTTTATTTTTTTTACATCTATAAATTTCATTTACAGCTAAAAAAAAACTATATCATAAAAAAAACTGCTGCTGCAGTAATCAATGTGACTAAAGATAAACACATGTATGAATTTCTCTACATCTAGCTGAGACATTAGTCCTCTAATCCTGGAAATCTTCTTCAGGTGATAGAAGGCCGACTTTGTAACTGTCTTTATGTGGCTCTGAAGGTTCAGGTCAGAGTCGTTCACTACACCCGTATTTCGGGCCTGATCTGTAGTTTCCAGCTGTAGCAAGTGAAGCTGTGCATTGACTCTAGTTTGTTCTTCTTTAGGTCAAAAGGTAACAAATTCAGTTTTGTTTCTGTTCAGCTGTAGAAAGTTGTAGCACATCTACACATTTATCTCTGTTTTTAACAAGTCTTCACAAGCATCAATTTCCAGTACAAACAAATCAGTTGAACAAGAACATCTGAACATCTCGAGGAGCTGAAATCTCAATGAATCTACTAGTAAGTGGAGTATGAAAAAAAAATACAAATATAAAACAAAGGAAAAATCATCCTCACGCAGTTTTTGTCTACATACTGACAGAGATGCATATTAAACTAACACACATAGAAAAAACACGTGTATTTACATAAATTTTACCAGCTACAAGGTCAATTAAAAATATGTTATCAAAGGGTTTCACCTTCCATCCATCCATTTTCTAACAACCTTGTCCCTAGTGGAATCGGGCGGTGCTCCAGCTAACGTTCCGGGCGAGAGACGGGGTACTCCCTGGATAGGTCGACAGTCTGTCGCAGGGCAACAGGGTTCCACTTTTAATAGATAGATTTAGTTTTGCTTTTGTTTTTCTACATTGTATAAATGGAGAAAAACTAGTCTCTCTCCATTGATTTATAGTGGGAGGAAAAGGCCTATACCAACATTCTGTAATTTTTTTCTTTTTTTGCTACCAGTACAAGGATTCCAAACAGGTACCAATTTTCTTTACTTAATAAATTACTCGGTAGTACTCCCAGAACAAAGACAAGGGGTTTCCATTCAATATAAATGTGTAAAATATTTGAAATTTCCTCTCCAATTCCTTCCCAAAATGTTTTAATCTTTGGACAACCCCCAAAAAATGAGTGTGACCTCTAACTAGTCGACATTGTCTCCAACACAAATTTGTTTTAGCCTCATCAAATATCGAAATAATAAATAATTTAGATGTTCTGAAATTTCTAACAATTACTTTCCAATAAAAGTCTTTCCATATTGGACTTTTAGTCAATTTATGTCCATTTTCACACACAAGTTCCCACTCTTGATCATCAATCACAACATTCATTTCATTTCAAATTGCCTACCGATCTGTGTATTGGTGTGTAAACGTGTGCACGTTTGTGAGTGCGAATGGGTAAACATGACTCTAGTGAAAAGGGCTTTGAGCGGTCAAAATGACTGGAAAAGCGCTATACAAGTTCAGTACATTTACCATTTCTAGCTCCCACCTTTCTTTTATCCTAGGAGACCCCTCCGACACACATCACTGTAAACATTTATATAGATTTGACTGTTTTATCAGATTTTCTTTCTTTAGTGACCTTTATGAACAACATTTCTAAATCAGCAGGTCGTGATTTAAGAAGAGTCTGTGACACCAAGTAACTTCTCAACTGCAAAAATCTGTAAAAGTCATATGAAGTCAACCCATACTTCTCCTGAATCTGACCAAATGATAAAAGCAAGTAAACAATAAAAATTAAATTCTTATTTTGCCATCCTCAAAACCCTGAATCATGTTGCCCAGGTAAAAAAAACCCAACTTTATATCCCTAATTTTCAAGGCCCTGGATATAAATTGAGGAGCTTTGATCCTTCTTTTAATCATGCTCAAAATCTTTTGTGTACTTTTCATCTACTTATTTGTAATGTTATACTTGTTCCAGATTAACAAAGTGAAAGGACCTGCAATAAATATTTAGGGCACAAGCTTTATTCCAGTGTCAACCATGTTGTTTCTTTATTCTGTATTAGTCAATCCACAGTTGCACACAATTGTGCTGCCCAATAATATAATTTTAAATTTGGTGAGTGAAGACCTCTGTAAGGTTTACCGCTCGTCAGCTGCGTAAATTTTATTCTGGCCTTTCTTTTCTGTCAAATAAAAGTAGAAATCAATTTTTGCTTTTTTTTTTTTTTCTTACTTTTTGTTGGAATCCAAATAGGAAGCGACATAAACATATATATTCATCTTGACTGTTTCAAACGTCCCAAAAAAGGATAACAGTAAAATTTCCCATCTTTCTAAATACTTGTGAATTTGGTCCAATAATTTGCTTTGTACAATTTGGAAACATCCGTAGAAATGTTGATTCCCAAGTATCAAAACCCATTAGGTGACCAGTTGAAATGAACTATTTTGGATAATGCTGAAGGCCAGGTCCCTTTTATCATCATGGCTTCAGATTTTGATTCATTTACTTGGTATCCTGAGATAACATTTTTACCCGCTACACCTAAGATTGATGGGTCTGTCTTGACCCATCAATCTGCTAAATGTTCTATACTGATAGTAAATAAGATTGGTGATAGGCAGTATCCTCGGCGTGTTCCTCTTTTTAAGGGAAAATGTTCTGATGCTCTTTTTGCCTACTTTTTAATCTGCTGACACGGAGACGCCACACGCAATGTTTTTGTATGACTGACGCCAGGCATCCATAAACAAACTGAAACTGATTCGACAACCCTTAGAGCAGGGATGTCAGAGGGCCAAAATTTGCTTCACATATATATAAAACATATTGAAATGATTGCACATAGCCTATTGAACCAAGACCTAACAGAATATATATTATTTAATAATTAAATGAATAAAGCAATATTTTCTTATGGATCTGTCAGTAATTTCAAGTGAAACCATTTTTCAACAAGCAAACAGACAAAAACAAACTTACTTCAAAGAAAAATAGCATGTTCTGTACATTAAAAGAAAGTAATATTTTGTTATGGCTCTATCAGTAACCTCAAGGGAAAACATTTTCAACAGGCAAACAAAAAAAAAATGTAATTGTTTTGAAAAACTAAGTATGTTTCTTAATATCAAGAGAAAAACATAAATTAAAGTGCATGCATTATAAACTGAAAATGCATTATTGTGCTGCTCTATGATGTCCGTATTCTTATCTGTGTGTTTCTGAGAAGCTTGATATATTCTTTCAATCCAGCCAAACTATCTCCACACAGAAGACACAGAGGCAGTGAAGCATTGTTACTTTGAAAAAGTAACTTTAATCAAATTACTGATTACTCCTTGAAAAAGTAACTTAGCTAGATTACTGATTACTTGATTTGGAAAGTAAATAATTTACATTAAAAGTAACATTTTTACATTTCAGCAGCTGCTAACAACGACAACACTCTGCTGCCTATGAAAATCACATTGATCTTTGCCAAAACTTAATTGCAAGTTATTTTATAATGATTACATCAACAATGTGTCACCACTTATATGGTTGAACTGAAGGGGAGATTGTTTAATGCTTGCAACAGTCCAAAAAAAAAAAAAAAAAAATTTGTAATTTGTCCATGTTTTTGTGTGTTTCTATTGTCTGGAAAACTAGGATTTTAGACCCTCTCCACCCCACGCCCCAGCCTCCAGATCGTGTGTCACGGCCCTGCGTTTGGTGTCACAGCGCAGCGCACAAATCTCCTCCTGCTGCTCCACAACTCAGATGTCCCCCTGCACAGATTTGTAACACTTATCTTAATATTAATAATTATAATGGCGTTCAGTTACACAACTTTACGGACTCGTTCATTCGTGTCTGCTTTCACGTTTATTGCGCTGTTCCTATTAGTTTCAATGTTTGCAATTTTCTGAAGCGCAACGTGAAGCTTAACGTCATTCAGAGGCAATACATTAACTTGACATTAAAAAAGACACAGCGGGATGGATCATCCGGGAAATGATTAGCAGGGAGAGTCTAACTAAAATGTCAGACAAATTCTGGGTTTATGTCTGCATATTAAGCACAAAAACCGCAACCCGCAACTCATTTAATCTGAAAGCGACTTAAAAAATATATATAAAAAGCCCAAAGCCAATTATAATAATTGCACTTGGCAAGCGAAACTCAAAATAGTCACTGTTTCTCCAGCAACAAAATGCACTTCTCCCTCCATTGTTTGTTTCTGTCGCTGGTGATACTGTCGCAAAAGAAAATAGTAATGCAAAGTGATTTCAATAAGTAACTGTAGTCTGACTACTGTATTTGAAATAGCAACATGTTAGATTGCGCGTTAACGCGTCCCACCTGGCTTGAAACCCTCTGTTCTCAGCATCCACTAAACGTTTAGCCAATTTTGAGGAGGGGGTACCTGAAAGTTGATCTCTGCTCTGATTGCTGATGAAGCTGTTTGTGCTGCAGTGACTGCGGGCTACCATTGCATTGTGGGGAATGCAGTGTTGGTGCGTGCAAAACACCAGCGGGCCGCTGTGGCCTGCAGGCTGGTTCTAATAGAAATTAAATATCATCCAGGGGGCCATAGATAATTAATTTGCAGGCCGGACTTTGCCTTGACTTTGACTTAGACGGTACAGAATGCAGAAAAGAATAAAAAGCTAAACATGCGCTACAGTCTTTGCTTCACTTGGTTTCATCCATAAGGTGAGCCAAGTGTGGCAATGTCACTCTGTATCTGTTCCTATTGTACGATTCTGACACATTTGATCATTTTGTCATTAAATCTTGTTAAACTTTTAACAAACTCTCATCTTTTGTCCAAAGGTGAAACTTAAGGGGTTCATGGTCAGGATTCAGAACTGGTAAAAACTGACCTGGTTGTTGCACTTGTGCAACAACCAGGCTGTTGTGAACCCACAACAGCCATAAGGGAAACTGCTCTGAGCTCCAAACAAGCACAGACCGTTTTAGTAACAGGTCTCAAACCACCATGTTTACAGAATTTCAATTAGGCATAAACGCAATTCCTTACTTGCGAAGAGGTTCTTATCAGCTGTTGTAATAAACTGAATAACACAACAAAACTATTTATTAACAGCAGAGACATGTGAAGCCATGCACGGCTTCACATGTCTCTGCTGTTAATAAATAGTTATGTTGTGTTATGTTTTTTGGACTGACCCTTATTTGAACCAACACTTCCTATAAATTACGGGTAAAATAAGGATTTCAGTCCGTGTGAAACCCCTAGTCTAAAACATTTAGACTAGGAACCATGCCTTGTTCAGGAAACGTTACAGGAGCTCTTTTCTACATAAACATCCACTGAGTGTTGAGAACTGCTAACACGAAACAGATTTCAAATTACACACGTCCAGCGTAGTTACATCACAAACGTTATTAGGAAATGGGACATCAAATGAATAAGCAGCACCTTACCTGTTAAGAGTATATTTGGTCGTTTCGTCATCATTGCTGAGCCTTGGCTTCCTGAAACGTGTTTGTCTTTTTCTTCTTCTTGATATTTATTGGCGGTTGGCAAGAAACGTTAGGTGAGCATTATCGCCACCAACTGGTAAGGAGTGTGGATCGCATGACAAAAAAAAAAAAACTAACAAAAAAACATATCCAATATACAACTTACTTTGTTTCGAAAAATCAAACATAGCTTGGTATCCTCTGCTTCCCGAGTCCTTTTGCAGTAAATCAACAATGTCAAATTTCATTTTCATATTACTAAGATCCCTAATTAACTTGTTTCTCTGAATCAAATAATTCCTACAACTCAAAATAACATGTTCCACTGTCTCATCTTCCCCACAGTCACATTTCCCTGTCTGATGTTTCCCTGTCAAAAATAGTGATCTATTCAATCCAGTGTGTCCGATTCGAAGTTGTGAAAATAATTATCTCTTTTCTCCTGTTTATTTCTGTTCTTCTCATTTGTCCAATTCTCTTTTGGATTTTATAAAACCACCTTCCTTTTTCTTCTGCCCATAACTTTTGCCATCTAGCTTTTGTTTCTTGTTTAATTTCGCCCTTTAGTTCTGTTATACTATAAATAACATTAATATCTATTCTTACCTGATTGGTTCTCTCTTTCGCCATTCTGTCTGCCATTTTGTTCCCATTAATCCTGTGATGTGCTGGAACCCATATAAAATTTACTGTTAACCCTATCATATTGATTCTGTAAAGTGTTTGTTGTAATTTTTATTGTTTTTTTTTATCTGTACATCAAAAGGCCTGCTTGTGCCCCTCAGCAATAATATTTAGCTAAATATAATAATAAACTAATCTGGCTGTCCTCAGTCTAATAATGACTCAGTTTCTTCCTCCATGTTGTTCAGACACCGGGTCCATGGTGAGGATGAGGGGGCTGATCTCTGCCCCTAACTATCAAGTTATGGGCAAGAATACTTTTTATACACTGGTTTGTGAATAAAAACGTAGGTCTGATGTTGACGTTAGAAAAACTGTCTCTATTTATATTTTCATAATTGTTTTCGCAATAGCGAGAAAAAACCTGCATCGCCCCTAAACACAGAAATGCTCCCGCTGCAGAGAAACTTCTGACTTTAACTTTATCATTCTGCTAAATGCCCGGTTCGCTACAGGCAGTCTGGGGCGGTCAAACCGACAGATATAAGAACCCACGACATTCTTATGTCAGACATCCTGATATAAGACACGGTACTACGACTGTCACTGCGAGTCCTTTGTGCAGATCTCGGGCAAGATGGCGGAGAGTGCGGATATGCAGTAATGAGCTCTGGGTAGCGAACTCCCTAAATAAGTAATTAAACATCTATGAAGTCCAGACTAGACAAAAAAAGGAGTATAGTCGTAAATTAATAATAATAATAACTTAAAGCGTCCGGTGATAGCGGGAAAGATAACTACAAGCAAGAGAAAAAACAACAAGGATAATGGCTAACAGCAAAGCTAACAAGGCTCTGCTAACTCACGACTACTGTATGGACACCGAAGCCAAAGGGACTAAAAATGCCCTAACATCACCGTGCAAGCCTCCAGTACCACTGAAGCAGACAAAAAGAGACGAGGAGGTTAGTTCAAATACATCCAATGCCAGGATTTTAGAAGCAGTTGAAAAGCTACAGAAAATGATGCTGAACCTTGGAGAAGAAATTAAACACGCTCTCCATTGCAAATATTGCTAAAGCGTTGGAGTTCAACAGCGCTGAAATTCAAGATTGTTAAAATACAAACGAAAAGCTGGAAAATGAGATAACACAACTTAAAACCACAAACGCCAAGCTGACAAAGAAGGTTCAAGAGATTGAAAGAAAAGCTGCAGAATCAGAGCGCTATAAAAGAAGATGGAATCTGTGCATTAATGGCTTAAAAGAGGAAAAGGAGGAAGACACAAGACAGAAAGTCGCTAATCTTATTAAGCAGATTATGCCACAATGGAAAGAGAAGATGGACTTCATTCTCGACACTGTACACCGCCTCGGCCCGAACAACACCCACGATAGATTATTGTCCAGTTTACAGGTCGGATCTTCAGGGATGAACTCTGGCGATCCACTAAGCAACACCCCATCTGCAGGGAGATCAACATCCGGTTCTCCGAGGACCTCAGCAAAGAAGACCGAGAAGCACGACTGGCTGTGTGGCCCAAAGTAGAACAAGCACGGAGAGCTGGGATAAAGGCGGTGTTCAAAGGTCCATATGCCTTTATCAATGGTCAACGAGTTACTCCTTAAGAGCACAATATCTACACAACATTTCTGACTTCAGATAATTTCATCAATTCAGGAGTTTTGCTACCTATAGTTCAATTTATTCTCAGGTAAAACCCATTCAAATACTGTTCAGCCTTTTATTTTATTTCGTTAATTTTTCATGTTTAATTTGAAAAGTGAACTTTCGTTAATTTCTATTAATACAAGGGGCCTAAGAGATTTGACTAAAAGGAAAAGTTTCTTTTT
>CAEGAD010034332.1:0-12842 GCA_903067055.1 Poeciliopsis paucimaculata
TAAACTAACAACAGTATTTTAAAGTCTATTCTTTGAGCTACAGGGAGCCAGTGGAGGGACTTTAAAACTGGTGTTATATGCTCTATCTTCCTGGTTTTAGTGAGAACGCGAGCAGCAGCGTTCTGGATCAGCTGCAGCTGTTTGATTGATTTGTTGGACAGACTTGTGAAGATGCTGTTGCAATAATCAATGTGACTAAAGATAAATGCATGGATGAGTTTCTCTAGATCTGGCTGAGACATTAGTCCTCTAATCCTGGAGATGTTCTTCAGATGATAGAAGGCCGACTTTGTAACTGTCTTTATGTGGTTCTGAAGGTTCAGGTCAGAGTCCATCACCACTCCCAGGTTTCTGGCCTGATCGCTAGTTTTTAGTTGTAATAACTGCAGCTGTGCATTGACTCTAGATCGTTCCTCTTTAGGTCCAAAAATAATAACTTTGGTTTTGTTTCTGTTCAGCTGGAGAAAGTTTTGACACATCCACACATTTATCTGTTCTAAACATTTATTCAGTGATTGGATGGGTTCAGAGTCACCTGGTGACATCGTAATGTAGAGCTGAGTATCATCTGCATAGTTATGGTAGCTAATATTATTTCCTTTAAAACAAAACTAGCCTGGTATCCAGATGTGGCCTGTACTTCTGCAGGCAGCCGCTCATCGACGCCCTCAGAGTCAAATATAAACCCGACAAACTGACTGAAGAGGGAATCAAAGTTGTCGCCAGTTGGAAGAGATGGTGAGGGATGAGACAGTCCATTGAAACCTAAACACAACAACAGATGGATGTAAATGCTGGATGGTGGTTATAAACTCTAAAGTTCTTCATATTGTGAGCTACACACTGCCCCCCTGTGGCCTGGATCAGTCTTAATATGCATGTCATACTGCGTAGTTTATTAAAGACATTCAGATTAATTTATTTTACAAAACAGAAAATAAAATATAATTCTATTTTACAAAGCTATAATTCACCAAAAATTAACAGGCTGAAGCCGAGGCTTATTCTTCCCTACCCTATTAATAGACTCAGCAGCTTACAGAAATGGAAGATATCTATTGGCCACAGATTTGCATACATAAGTATACATACACTTATTTAAATATGCATGTATATACAGTACATACATACAAGTACACAACAGTATATGTAATTTTACATTAATTTGTCAATTTACATTTTACATTCTTAAATTTGAGATCATCATTCAGTTCATTCAACAGTTTCCACTGCTGCCAACATGGTGCAGCAGTGTGTGAAAACCCAGGTCTACATGTTCAACAGCTAGGATGAAGCACAGAAACAGATGAAATATGCACTACAACATGCAGGTGCAGACACTCATCTGAGGGAATTTGATGGAAAATATTCTGATTATTCTTATTTACATTCAAATATCGTTTATCAATGCAGAACACAGGAAATGGACTTAAAGTCATCCCAAAATGAGCTGCAGCCAAACTGATTCTCCAAAGCTCTGCCTTTTTGCATTACAATATTTTGCAATACAAATACTGACTACGGTCTAATATTTTTTCTCTTAATCTACTTTATTTACCAAAATATTTCATGTGATATTTAGGAGTTATCATGTTTATTGTGTCCTCATAACAAAAGGAAGCCCAAAATTGGGTTTAGGGAGCACTTAAAAGTGAGCTGAAACCCATGAACTCGTTGTCTAAAGGAACCACGGTTCCCGTTTCTTCATAGCAACCTGAATGTAAACAGCTGCTTACGGTTCTGGGACCAGATGCAGAGGATGTCATAGTTGGTCTCTCTCTGAACAGACGACTGCAGGTCAAAGTAGCCGTATACATCGGCCGTTAAACTGTAGACGGCTATATCCTGGCTGCACAGCTGCTTGCTGCCACTGCAAGGGATTGAAAAATGACAGGATGAAATATGCGTGTGCGTGTGTGTAGGGCGAAGGGAGGGGTCTAGACTTAAATTTAAACAATTTTTAACCATTTTAGTCCACTTGTAAAAGACAAATAAAAATCCCATATGAATTCATTTCTACATCAGTCAGTTTTGAATTACTGCAAGAAACACAGACTGCAATGGACGAATGGACAACTTTAAGACGAGAGCCAAATAAACTGCAAATACTTTCTTCGATGTCCCATGGAAAACAAAAAGAAACACAAGGCAACTCCATGTTAGTTTATCATGGGTTGGAACTCTGTTATTGCTCATTCCTGGACAGTGAATGACCATTTGGGTTCTGCCTCCAGGACAGAAACATTCTGAATAATCCTCCCCTCCCTTCCTCTCTCACCTTCTCACGGTAGTGACCGTGCAGCTGGTGAACAGACCCACGTCGTCCTTATCGCACTCTCGGTCACAGCAGCAGTTCATGTCACACACATCCGTGTTCTCGTCACAGGGACACAAACTGTCAGCTGACAGGCACACCGAGGCAGATATCAGGTCACGGTGGCGTCGTTAGCAGATTATTACAGCATTAATTAGAGTGTTAGCTGGTCTAGCTGAGTTGTGTCGGTAACTATGTACCAACAGCTTACCACCGGCCACCGAGAGGAGGAGGGTACCGGAGTCAGGCAGGGGCTGATGGGCCTCAGGAAGCAGCTCTGTGGGAGTTACTGACGGCTCTGTAGGGGTACAGTTATCCTGATTGTATCTGTTGGGAGAGTTCTCTTTCCCGGACGCGGTGCTGTTGCTCGTTGCACTTACAGCGGAAGTAACCAAAATAACTGAGATAAATAAACAGAAAATGGTCAAATTAGACCAAACTGTACAAACTGAGACCGCCATTGTTGTTTACCGTTGCTATGGTTCTTCTTCTTGTCCCTCTAAGTTGGTTTGCAGGTGGATTTCAGTCTGCAATAAAATATTGTGACTGCCACCAATGGTCAGTTAGCAGAACTGCAGTTTAGCAACTGAAGTAAAGCAGGAATGTGGGGGATTCAGACTGAAAATGTGTACTCTCGAATTATAGCAAAAAAATTCTCCCCATAAATAGGAACCGTAAATGTTCAACAACCACCCTTCACTGTCATACTAAATTCCAAAGCTGAGATGACAGACTGACGTAAGTTTATTACTAGATCATTCTGCACATGCATATGAATATAACAATTTTATAACAATTACAGCTGTCATTGTAAATACTCATCGTCTCACCTGGAAGAATAAAAGTTGATTAAAATAATTAATGCATACAGATTCTCCTCTGTGGTCACTATGACACGCTCCATCCTTAATCAGCTTTACATAAAAGAAAACAGGTTGAGTTCTCAACAACACAGTTCTAGGTTCAAATCTCAACCAGAGTAGATTCCATGATCTCTTTGTGCCTGTGTGAGTTTAATCTGGCTCGTCTGGTTCCCCCCTTTTCTTCAAAATGTATGCACTGTCCACTTAAGAGCGATGGCTCTGGATATTTAGATGCAGTCCCTTTTAGGGCAGCCGACTTCACAAAGGATACAGGAAAAAACTCGGTTTTATGAGCAATTAATAATTAATTAATTGAAACGCCTAACATAAAAGGAAGTTTGCATTATATTTCGGCTATGACAGCAGCTCAAAAAGACACTTTGCTGTACACTTTTCCTCTGGATTCTTTACTTTCTTAAAACATATTTATTTTGTCCACAAGATGGCGATACAGGACATCTAGTTAAAACAAATCCTTCCCATCACTGAACGGCCTGGGAAAGATTCACAACAACGTATAGATAACAAATTTAGCAGCAGATCAAATAATCTCACTATATTTCATTTTGTTCATTTTGATCTCAGCTCAGCTAGAGGACAGTGACCTGGAATCGGTCAATTATGTTTTTTTTTTTTTTTTTTTAAATAAAGTATAATTTTGACTTTTTAAAAAATCAGAAGGGCAACTTAAAATAAAAATTTAAATATATTTACTGTCGAAAAGTTGTTTTCATTCACCATGGGCTGTAGATAAAAAAAAAACAACCTTTTAACCAAAGATTTTAATATGAAAATTTTTTAAGAGAAATTAAGGGTTTTTTTTTCATTGTTTTTCTTTTCTAAAGAACTTTTAGAGGAACTTAATAAATTTGATAATTTAAACAGGAACACTATCTGAAAAAATACAGCAAAATGTTGACCGTTCCAGTAATCTCTAGAATGTTCAACATTCTATCTCTGTGAAGAGATAGAATTTAAAGTTGAATTTGGTGGAAAAGAAAGAAACTGCATGAACAGTACTGACTGATGCTCATGTGTTATTGCACTCTGACTGTTTCTAGGAGCAGAAGAGACCCAAACTTAAGTACAAAATCATACAAAAAGTGAATTTTGCATAATAAGTCCCTTTTAAAAATTTGTACAGATTTTGTTGTTTATTATGATGGGGTAAAAGCATGAAGATGTGTGAGGACACTTCACTCTGACTGTTATAAATCAATCAACAGAACCAATGTCTATGAGCTATAAGTCCTTCTGTTGCCATGGGGAACCTGAGTATCTGGCGCTGATGATGGGTTATAAATGAACTTGTGTGCCAATTGGGCAGACACTGAGCAATTATTTCATTTTGATAGAGGTACACCCTCTCAAAGATCACATCTTGACTTGCTGCATCAAAAGTAAGTGACCCCCAGTGGAATGAGTCACATTTTCACTGTAGGCCTCACTCTACCTGATAACGGCCCAGGGCAGGTTGTATATGCTGTCAGGTGAACTCTATCTGCCACTCATCATCTCTCACACTCATTCATTAAATCAGAATGGTCATTAAGGCAATGTGAGCTGTGTCGCTGATAAATATATAGAATCTTAATGTGTGGGGATAAGGCCGGGCCAACAGGGGGAGGCAGACTTGTAAGGACAGTAATGGTCAGCGGGTGTGTGTGTTTGGTCATGATCACTGAACAACGAACACACAGGTTATTACAAGGTCACACCCTCACTTGTGTCGTGTGAGAGAGGCTGTATGGCTCTGAGGGGAAAGAAGTCTAATTAGAGCATTAATTAGGAAGCTAACGGCTTATTGAATAAATCCTGAGCTCATTAAGGGAACACACAGCAGACAGGCCTCCTCTTCTTTGGATTTCCTCTCCTAAGGAACAGATTTCATTTCACACCACTGCCACCGCACCACAGGTTATTTCCAAAGGAAAGAGCTGAGTGAACTGAATTTATATTCCTCTACCAGCTGGTGTGTTTATTTAAGGAAGCATTCAAATGGGAAACAACCAAATATTGTAACAATTTTCACACCCCTTACACTTTTCTGCATTTTGTGATATGACAAACACAAACTTTAATGTATTTCTTGGGATTTTATGAGAGATACAGAGTCAAAGTAGGCTTAGGTACATTTGAGAAGTGAAAAAAAAGTTTGAGTTTGTTCCATCAAAGCTGGACTACTGCAATTCTTTACTAGCTGAGGGCCGAACAAAATCAGTCTGGGAGCCAAAAAGGGCACTGTGGGGCACACTTTGGACACCCCAACAATTAGGGTTCTGTGTTTTATCACTGAATCCCAGTGATAACAGATGGAAGAGAGAGCTGCATCTCAAAGGTGGTGCTAGGCCCACCCCAGTATTGCACAGCTGAATGGTTTCCCCGGAGATTAAAGGATTTCTCAAACATGTATGCAATATTTCAAAGCAATGTTTTTAATGAGAAAATAACACTATTACCTGATGTAAAGCTAAAAGAAAGCCGATTTTACATAATACTGCTCCTTTCCTGTGTCTAATATTTCCACCTAGTGGATGTTTGAGGAACTACAGAGTTATAAATCAGAAGAAACTGTTGACCACAGAGGGTGAAAACTAAAACCTGTTTCAGACACATTGTCAGTTCTCCCCTCTTCTTGAACAAAGCATGATCCAGCTGTGAATTTGCTGCATTTTTCACGTTGTTCTGGCCTTTCTATGCCCATAATTTAACAAAGTGTGTATAAGTGCAGTGTATCATGTTGCAGTGCTACAGAGCAGCACCTCTGCTCTTCTAATCCTCTCATTCTGCACATCTCTGAGTCTCTGGCTCCATCTATCTGCTGCCTAATCTCTCCATCTCTCATCAGGTTGTTGTCTCTGCTGTCTCCCACCCAGCTCATATATCAGTGTCCTTCACAGGTACACAGGGATGCTGCCAAAACCAGGAGCCCTACTGTATCTCTGGGGCTTAATTTTTTCACCTGTTGCTTAGTACAGTAAACAACTTCCTGTTTTTTAGTGATGAACAACAAAACCCAAGCTTTTTCACAAATATATACAATAAAATAATATGCAGCATAACAAAGAAAAAGCAGATATTTGAATATTGATGTTTTCTGGAGATCTTTCCATCCTCCTCTCCCCACCTTCATCACTCAGTCTGTCATCTCTTTGTCTTGATAACATCATGTTATCTTCTCTTCAAATTAAAACACCTGTCACATGCCCTTCACTCACATACCTGCATTGTGTGTGTGCGCATGTGTGTCTGTGTGTAGGCCATAGTGCATTGTCCCACTGTCTATTTTCAAGACAGTGGGACAACAGCAGGTTGTCTCAATCAAGCAATATTGAGAATAACATACTGTGCAGTAAGTCCAAAATTACAACATAAAATAATAATAATACATAATTAATAATAATACATTATATAATATACAAATAGCAATATGCTGCAGTCCAAAGTCTGTGCAGCTGAAGAGAATAATTAAAAAAATATACAACATGTGAATCTGTGCATTCAAGCAACAGATTGTTTACAATGAATGACAATCAACCTGCGTGAACAGAAATGGGCAAATACCAGCAGAAATAAAATTGAGTAAAACTGTAAAAAATACCAGTTCAATACAATTAAAAAAATAGTTACATTTATCTAGAAAACATTAGCATTATGCTAACTACAGCAACAAAAGCATCATATAAACCACAGCAGTGATAAGAACTGATTATCAAATAAAAAAAAAAAGATAGCAGCTGTAAACAATAAAAAAAAACTAGAGCAGTATTGTTGCTAAAACTAATGAAACATGCAGGGCAACAGAAGCTGTAGCTTCTGTAAGCAAGGTGAAGAATTCAGTCTAAGCTTCCCCCTCCAAAAGTCCCAAAATGTGTAGCGACCCAAAACTTTCCAGCATTTTCAGTAGTGGAGTCAAAACTCTTAGCAACCCAAAGACATTAAATCCAGCGACACTGATTGGCCGAATATTTATTATTTTCCCCTAGGAGCTATTAGATGGGGCACAATTCAGCAGTACACCAGAAGAAAAATGATAGGATTCTGTCAGTTGGTTGTGGACCAACTGACAAAATATTGTGGACTAATATTTTACTGTCTTGTTTTTACATCTGAAATCACAATCTCTCAGATAAAGTCTGTTATTACAACTGATCTTGGGTCTTTTGTCCAGGTGTTTCTTGTACAACGCTAAACTTTTGATTTCTTGATAAATTGCTATTGGACTTAATATGATTTTTTCCCCCCCAATACTTGGCCAACTCTTCGTTGTGTCTCTTGTTACTGCCTTTAGTTTTGAACTTTGAAACTCAACTGTCAAAGTTGAGTTGGTTAAGTTACCGTTAACCAATGCGAAGTTGGTTAACGGTAACTGGTTGGACTACAACCATTTGTAACTGTTTCCTTTGCTTGTTTTAATAAGGTTTCAAAAGAGAAGTTATTTATCTCATTAATTGTTCTAAGATATTTTGAAATTGGTAATACATACTTTTTGTTTTATAACCTGTTTAGTAAAATTCCAAATCTTACTATGACTTTATATATCTGTGTGGAAAGTCTTTTGCATAAACACAAATCACTAAACCATCTTTCTAGAACCAGCTGTCTCCCTCTTGCTTACACACACACACGCGCACGCCCACACTCAGGCGCACACGCACACACAATTTGTTGCGTATTGATAATTTCAATAAGTACCTAATCAGTTCCACTACATCATGTTGATCAATTCAGAGGTGAGTGGCGCACATCGCTGATTATTATCCAAACAAAATCAACTCAAACTCCTCGTCTACCTTTACCATGCATATGGTGTAGAAACAGAAATTTATTCCATCTTTGGTCTATCTGGTGTGAATGATCCATCACAACAAAGACCTTGGCTTTGCCAGATTCCCTCTCGGTTATTACAGGTTATTACTGCGGCTGAAAATATGAAAACCCGACCCCTGATTTATCCTGAGCAACTGTGTGTGCAGAGCTCAGCTCATTTCAATCACAAAAGGCAGCATCTTGATTTACACTGGCCATTGTTTAATAGAGCTAGCCATGGCCAAATTTAAACTAGCCAGATTAATCAACTTAACATTCAATACTCTCCATTCAGCTGGGAAGCGGAAAGCACAAACAGCTTCTCAATATGAATTTTCCGGGAGATTTCTTTATTGATCGACAGACAGATGATTTGTGAGATACAATGTGTGAGGATCAATAGGCGGCCAGTCAATAGCTCATAGGAAGAAATTAAGTGTGGTGACGTGAAGGCCAGAAAGTCAAGTTTGCATTTAGTCTGGCATAACACGCGTCACCATGAAGATATACAAGCTGTGTCTGGCAGGCCGGCGGATTTGCACCAGCAGCCTTTCAGTAATGTTTCCATAAAGCAGCAGGGTTGCCAGCAGCCAATGGGCTTTATTAAGCTACAGAGGCAGAGAGCCTGAAGAGACATGAGGGTGGCCAGTGACTTTTACAGCAATCAAGCTCATGTTTCTCTTCTACACACACACACTCACCCCACACACATACTTCTATTTTACTGGAGTTCCAGATTACTGCTCTTCAAGACCTCTGTCTGAAATGTGCCGATGTGTGTGTGTGTGTACTTGTGTATATACTACAAATAGAGGACCAATTTCACCATTTTCACCAACAATTTTAGGTGATTTGTGGAAAGTGAGGACATTTTTTTTTACAATTCCACTGAGCTGTACTCCTTAGGTTTAGAGATATGAAGTGAATTAAATTTAGGTTAATGTTGGGGTTGGGAGCAGACCCAGCACTGGTTAGGGTTAAGGGAAAAATGTTTGGGGTAGACATAAATGCACTTACTAAACTGAATGGAAGTCCATACAAAGTCCTGAGTTGGATGGAAGTACAAGGTGTGTGTTTGCGCGCGTGTGTGTGTATGTACAGTATCCTTGCTGTGTATGTGTTTCTGTTTCCTGGTGAGAACCGTCTTTATAAATGGCTGTTTGAAAGACCAGCGAGGTTAGAGGAGTGTCAAAGCCAAGCGGATGATGAATGGCATTAGTTTAGTCTGTCATTACAGAGCAGTGTTTTATGTAGGGGTCAACCCTAATAGAGGAGAGGAGAGGCTGATTCTATTCAGCTATAACTCCAGGGCCTGCTAGTGGCCCTCAGGGACCGCTGGGCTTATTATGTGCTGCAATCAGAATGCAGGGAATTATTTACATTATTTACAGATGCCTGTCCCCCAGCATTTATATGTTTGGATTTCTTAATGCAAACTTTCACTAGATACATTTTCATATCTACCTCACTAAGTTATTGTAGTATCATTGTCCATTCTCAACACATAGTGAAGTGCCGCCTTTTGCTTTTCTGTTACATTCAGAAAATGTCTAAAACATTCAAGTGGACCAAGGAAGACATCAAAGCATCAAGGCAGAAAAGTGTAAAGCAATTTTCAATGATATTATATCTCACAAAATATAACATGCAAAGGCTGGGCGTTAGGTTCACACATTTCTTGTTCTTTTTTTGTTTTATCATGCTCAAAAATGAACTAAACATGCAAGATTTTATTGAAATGATAAATATAGAGAGAGTTTTACAGAAAGGGGATTTGCTTTTTTTTATGTGCTGGAAGAATTCAGAGATCAGCAACAGGATCAATTCATGGGTCAGTTCCTCCAGGACTTGAAAACAGGTTATGAGATTTCTTACAATAAAAATCATTGATTTCATGGTGCCACTTTAGAAATATTTGCAAAGAAGTTTGCAATCTTTTTCCAATAAACCCCTCCTAAAATCTACATATGGAAAAAACAAGGTGATAGAACTGGCATATTTTGGAGAAATCTCTACACAGTACAATAAGGCTTCAGTTTTCATTAAATATTTAATGTTTTCATACCTTGTCATACGGCACTGCACTATCTGATGATTTTCGTCAGCAGAGAGATCTTTTCTCTTTCCCATAATGCTTGAAACCTGTGGCCTGCTTAATAATGTGGAACATCCTTCTTAAGTAAATTTCCTTTAATTGAGCTCATCAGACAAACTAATCAGCCCAGCTCTTTGAAATTAATTATTGTGATTCGAAGAGCCCTGACACACAATAACATCTATAAATTTAATAGCACAACAAAAAATGTAATCTTTATGATCCTAATTGATTGTTTAGGATCAATTTGCATATTAATTTAGAACATGGTGTAAACCTAATGTTTTAGGCCATTTTTGCAGAAAGCTTGTGATAAATGCACAATTGTGTACCAGAGAGAACAATATGCTGGAATCTTTTGATTTTGCAGAAATTTCTGCGATTGTGGAATTGCAAAAAACTGGAGAGACCAATAGGTGATCCCTTGTTGCAGTGTGCTTTCTGCACTCAAAAAATAACTGGTTTAATTTACTTGATACAATTATGTCAACAATTTTAATGGAACTGAGTGATGTCCAGTACATAAATTACTTTAATTGTATTTAATAAAACTAATTAAAATACTTTGCAGTTCCAACTGAACTGATTTAAGTTAGGGTGGCAATCACTGAACGTTGCCTTATTTTACTCATTTTAATTGCTGTAGCAGTAGAAGTCTTAGTTTGACTTTTCAAACACAAATATGTCATCAATTTCCCATACAGTGTAAATAAGTCAATTCAAATGGCATCACCTTTGTTTCATGGAACAATAGTTTATTATCAATAAAACACAGCATCACAGAACAAAGTACTGCAGAATATCACCTTATAACTAAAGATGAAGAAAGTGCAGCCCTTGTAAATCAACAATCAGAGGACATATTTTAAAAATTACATTTGTGTGAAACGCAGAGTTTTTCATAATGAATGACTCTCTCGCTACCGTTTACTGTGCTGGATGGTTTAACAAACTAACACATAATAAACACATAGAGTAGAGAAACAGGAATACACCAATCACAAAAAGAACAATGCTAAATAATGCACGGAAAAAACACAAACATAAAACCTACCCATAATCCCTCACTGAAGCCACATGACAAACAGCCAAACACAGCAGAATAATGCAAAGATATGAACTCTGGTTTCAATGACCACATTAATCAACATTTTTCATCATCTTCATTGATCTTCACAACATCAAACAATGTTCACTTGAAGAGCCAATCTGTAGGAAAATTGTGTCTCTTCACCCACATTCATACTGCAGTTAGCTCCTTATGACATGAGGACATGACATGATTTGACAATAAAGAGTAAACCAAGAATAAATATTCATAAGTTATTTTGTTCTGACACAGGTATGCGGTTTTGTTTAGGATCATTAAGTGTAAGATCTCTTTAAAGTGTGACTCAAAGAATACAATTTGTGTTTTGTCCTTAAGAAGTTGAAGAACTGTAACTGCTGTTTTGTATTTGTGAAAGACTGTAAAATTTCAAAACGCTAGGAATTTTTCTCTACAAATTCAACTTCTCAGTTACCGCACCAAAAATTTCTTCACAAAAACGTTTCATTATAGATAACCACTTAAGTTACTATAAGTACTATATGTCTTCTCAAAGGACATCCTCTCTTTGGTCACTTTGGTTGATTGGGCATGACTGACCCTGACTACGTATACACCCATAGCCTGTCAGCAGGGCACTGCTGGGACAGCCAGGATGTTTTAGCTGCCTGCTAGTGTGTGTAATAAAGAGAGAGAATGTGAGACAAGCAGAGAGGGAGGGATTTGCTCTAGTTGTTTTAAATTACAGCCTGCTCGCTTAAGGTGAGGAACCCCTCACCCGCACACTGTAGCCACTGTCACACACACACACACACCCACACACCTACACGCACACACCCACACACACACGCACGCACACGCCCGCACGCGCACACACGCACGCACACCAACAATAGCCAGTGAATGCTATGTCACCCACCTAGAAAAGGGACACGGGTTCACTCGTGTGTACCCAGCAGCCTTGGCTGGTCTCTTTGAGGCAGAAATATGTAAGGCAGCAGAGTCCTGCTGGCTGACCAACCTTGTTATTAAATCAGGAAGGCAAACACAAGCAGTCACATGAGTTAAAGTGGCCACTGCCGCAGCCTGTCACCAGGCCGGTTGTTTCACTCAAGGGCCACACATTGTGACACTTCAGTGTGTTGCAGCACCAAAATAGAGCCAGTGGTTTCCAGGAGTACCCTTAGGGTTCAGGGCTGCCTGCAAACATGAGTCCTGGCAACCCGGAGCAGCTGCTCAGGGAAACACAAACAAGAACCAGGGGCATGAGCAACAGTTCGAGTCTCGGCTCTGCTGAAGTGAACACTGGTGCAGATTGAATCACACGAATTCAACGCCAAGCTGACCAGAGAAAGCAGGAAGTGGACTACAAAGCAAGACATTCTGGGTAAATATAACCAAAATAATTGCACGTCGAGAACTAGCAAAGAAATGCCTCACGGTCTTTTCCCAAAGACAGCAGAGAACTCGTACAATTGCCAAAATCTCACTCTAATAATAGCTGACTGGATAGCTCAATAGATAAGATAGATCGAATCCAGTCTGGGTCCCTAGGCAAGACTCTTCAAGCTAATGCCTACCTCATACCATGAGAGATACTAAGATGCGTAACATGCCGGCTCAGACGTCGTTGGGGAACCAGAGCACCTTGATGACAAATGGGCTACTGGAACAAGACGGAAATGGGCGAGAGATGAAAACGTGGATCTGTTG